>CH003249.1:486355-553879 GCA_000149265.1 Ciona savignyi
ATTCTATATGCTTTTGCATAGTCATTAATTGTCCCCAGGTTACCTAACCATACCAATTTATACAGTTTTTGTTTCTGCAAGCAAAATTTGATAAGTTCCTCAGCGATACCAAACCAATTATTATCCATGTTTCGTTGCATAAGTGTATATTCTTATCAGTTCAGGCTAGCTTAAAATCCTGAAAATCAAAATAATAACTGACATGTCGGTGTGGATCTGTAGCAACCTTATTTACGACCATAAACATAAGGGCTTTTTAGACAGATTCAAAGATATATAAAAATGATATACTTTTTATATCACGCTGGCGTGTATAAAAAAGTAAAATTTATACTAAAGCAATGACACTAACATCATTGTTGGTTGATGTGGTAAAATTATTCTGAGTTAAGGTACTTTTACCAATGACATTGTGTTACCGGCTTTCTTTTACTTGCAGGATAAAACTCTTTTCTTCACATAGTATAGCATTTAATTTCGCGATGGCGTGTGCTAAGAAAGAATTGTTTATACCTTTAGTTAAAAAACGGTACAATTTTAGCTTTAGACGAGAACGAGTCTCTCATACCTGGAAATGATTTCGTGTACCGTGTATTGTCATCCTGGATGAGTTACAACGACTCTCAAACAGCATGCTGTAAAATTAACTCAAATTTAGCTGTGGTCGGCGTTAAAGATATCAATATACGCAAGTAAGTGTGTTACATACTTCATTTTGTTGATTCTGATGTTAACCATGTATGCCTATGTATTAGTATAACAAATGTATTAGTATAACAGGCGAAAAAGAAAATAATCTAGTTTTACAAACAACAAAACTAGATAATATAAATCATGCATTACTTTTTCTGTAAAACCAATTTTGTTTTACTCGAAAGAAAAATCGAATCCTCCAATCGAGCGAAGTTCCCTGAAGACAATATGCCAGAAGACTTTGGTTAGGCCTCGCCGACCGCGCACAGGAGGGGAATTATGTATGGGAAAATTACACGCTTCTAAGTAACCAAACTCTTATAGAGAACATTTATTTAAAATAATGATTTTTTAAAGAATGGGGTGTGGTTGGTATGGTACTTGTACTTTTATTTAATTTAACCACGCAACATTACAGCGGTTTAAACCGATATGATAACATTTGCCAGCATAGTGCGGTAACTTCCGGTTTCTGAAAGCCCTTAGATGGTTTAAAAATAACAAAACGGTTAAAGTAACATAATCAGAAATCAAAAGTGTTAGGCCTGGTCGAATGGAATTGGGGTAACCGGGCTGCTGCGTCTTTGTCGGGAGGATGTAGTTAATGGTGGAACCTGCACGGTGGAATTTTGCCAGAGGCCGTGAGGCAGTCCGACCAGGACTAGGGTCGGGGCAACGGGGAGTGGGACAAAAGGAAATTCAGAGTAGCTTTAAACAAAATTGCTTTGTAAGGGCCGAGCGGGGATTGAATAACTAACAGGAAAGGTTTCGGTTAGATGTTATGAAATATAATGCTACTCAGTGGCGCGGACGTATAAAAGTAATCAGATATTATACATAACAATGTATCATTTTAATATTATGATGGACATTAAAGACACTTTACGCCTGCTTGATCAAATAGTGTTTAAAATTTCTTCATATACAGATCACGTTTTCTTGTTCTTCTTTCTCCTATAAACTAAAAAATTCAATATTGCTGACACTGGTGATACGTGTCATTTAAGCTTCATATAAAACGTAAAGACATGTTGGCTACAATCGAGTTAAATCTTCTGTATATGTAAGCTATTATGGTTAAAAAAATCATTGGCTAACTGATGCAATTTGCCCAAGGGATACTCCCGACAGACCCAAAATATAATTATGACGACTATTTCGTGAATGGATAGTATTATTTCCTTCATATTAAAACGAAAAATGTAAAATGATCAAACAAATTGGAAAATGGACAAACGGAGTCTACCTTCCCTTAACTTTACACGAAAAATCCCTTAAAGTATAAAACTCACGTGTGAATGAATGTATTACACTAATAACCGTATTTATAAAACAACTACACAATTAAATATATATTTAATTTTTTCGAAATGAATAGTTCTGTATTATCAAAAAGACATATATGATGAAAAATGACCTATTAAACATAAGAAATACTTGAATGTATCGCATTTAAAGAATAATTACATCTATAAAATTGCAGAATATATGCAGATACAACATTTGTACCAAAATTTCCAAGCATAACATTCGACGCGGCATGCAGACAGCACATGACAATCTTAGCGTTAAGAAATGTGATTAATCGGATAAATGATGTGTGAATCTCCAACTATGTTGACGTACTTCCCACACGTTTTAACTTGTAACTGTCTGCACAATTATGATTAGGCTAACAATAACGTGCAGCATAAGTATTTGATGTTGTCATTGTGGCTTATACATTTTGCTTAGTGGTTGTTAGTTTGTTAACACACAGTTGGTTCGGATGCTACTTATAGTAAAGTGTGCTGCTTTCTTTCACTTTATCCTGATAGATCAGTAAAAAGGTGAACTAATATCAAATTTGCAAACTCTTCTATGAGCACCCAGGTTTTATTAGCAGAACTTATACAGAACAGGCGAAACGTGGATATATCAAAACTTGCCTATGCTATATCGATAACTTAAAAGTATAAATCGAGTATATTTAATGGAACTAAACTTTAAAAACGTTATTATTATTTACTCTGGCAACACGACGTCGGGTCTGACAATAATAAACATAAATATTAAACAAGTATGACGACTGCATTCTATGCCCGTGTAGTAATACTCAGTTTTTGATCCCAACTAGGATTTTGCTTTTGATAAAACAAAAACAATATTGAATATGATCGCCTTGAGTTGTGTGTCTACAAAATATTTGTTTATTTTCTCCGCATGCTGCGCTGTTGCTTATTCCACGAACCAGGTCCTTCTTACTTGTGGGTCCAGTGATTCGGAAAAAGGCTCTAGGGGATTCCCCGGGAAACGAGGACCACCAGGGATTAAGGGACAAATGGGGCAACAAGGAATAAAAGGCGATACTGGTCCTACTGGTGTTTCACAATTTACCCAACAAGAATTGGATCTAGTAATAGGAAGGTTAAATAGAAGTCAAAAAGGAATTTCGTCTTTGCAGAGTGAAATACAAACCTTGAGTAAGTTGTTTCATTAAATCAACGAAGTTTATTTATTTTAACTTCCATTTCTTTTAATAAGCAAATTCGTCTTTGTCAAGTCAAGAAGCAATTTCGTCTTTGCAGAGTGAAATACAAAACTTGAGTAAGTTGTTTCATTTAATTAATAAAGTTTATTTATTTTAACTTCCATTTTTTTCAATAAGCAATTTCGTCTTTGTCAAGTCAAGAAGAAATTTCGTCTTTGCAAAATGAACTACAAAACTTGAGTAAGTTGTTTTATTAAATCAATGAAGTTTGTTTATTTTAACTTTCATTTTTTTAATAAGCAATTTCGTCTTTGTCAAGTCAAGAAGAAATTTCGTCTTTGCAGAGTGAAATACAAAACTTGAGTAAGTTGTTTCATTAAATTAATAAAGTTTATTTATTTTAACTTTTATTTTTTTCAATAAGCAATTTCGTCTTTGTCAAGTCAAGAAGAAATTTCGTCTTTGCAAAATGAACTACAAAACTTGAGTAAGTTGTTTCATTAAATCAATGAAGTTTATTTATTTTAACTTCTATTTTTTTCAATAAGCAATTTCGTCTTTGTCAAGTCAAGAGGAAATTTTGTCTTTGCAGAGCGAAATACAAAACTTGAGTAAGTTGTTTTATTAAATCAATGAAGTTTATTTATTTTAACTTCCATTTTTTTCAATAAGCAATTTCGTCTTTGTCAAGTCAAGAAGAAATTTTGTCTTTGCAGAGCGAAATACAAAACTTGAGTAAGTTGTTTTATTAAATCTATGAAGTTTATTTATTTTAACTTCCATTATTTTCAATAAGCAATTTCGTCTTTAACAAGTCAAGAAGAAATTTCGTCTTTTCAGAGTGAAATACAAAACTTAAGTAGTTGTTTTAAAAGTTCAATAAACTTTATTTTGTTAACTTTTGATTTTGTCCAAAAGCAATTTCGTCTTTGTCAAGTCAAGAAGAAATTTCGTCATTGCAGAGAGAAATGCAAAACTTGAGTAAGTTGCTTTAATTCGATCGATGAAGTTTATTTATTTTAATCATTTTTTTCTCTCATTAGGGTCATGGGTGGGAGGGATCAGTGAAAGTATAAGTAAGTCGTTTGGTATTTTTATTATTTTCATTAGAGGAGTCAGCACTCAACAGTAACATAATTCATCCTTCGACGTATTACCACAATACTTCGTTCTTGGGTTTAGATTCATGATTTTTAGTTTACGGTGAATATTAAAAACATTAATTTAGCCACCAGATTATAAATTTTCTAATTATTGGTTTCTTTTCGAATCCGAGGGCAACACATTTTGATCTTACCTTGTTTTTTTTGCGTAATGCTGGTGACAGGTGCGTCCGATCGCCAGGTCGTTGGCATGAACGGGAAATTCAAGTCCTTGGGCAAGGCACTCTACAAACATTGCCTGAACCCAGCGGATTAATGGGTTCTACCAAATTGAAGTAACGTGTCTATCATACACAACACACTGCAATAGATCTGGTAACCCGAAGGTGGGCGCGAGGTGATCTGACGATTGCCCGTGTGTTAACCCTTGTTTCCATTTACGGTATTAAACATAAAAATCCTATCCTATTATTATTTTTTTTTGACTAAAATTAAAAAGTTACTTAATATTTTAAGAAAATTAAAGAAATATACAATAAAAACTAGAGAGTGTCAATCACGAAATTTTCAATTTTACAATTTCAGCTTTAAGTGGAGAAAAGTGGTACGCGCCGGGAAATGGCTTTGTCTACCGTGTGTTATCATCCAGGCTGAATTACAGAGACTCTCAAGCAGCTTGCCGTGATATTAACTCAACTTTAGCTGTGGCTGGTATTAAAGACATCAATATACAAACGTATGTCATATCATACCTCATATATATGTATGTAAAAACATGATGATTAGTTAGGTTGTTAAAAATATTCCGTGTTATTTCAAGATTAACTCCTAAATAAAAATAATATACCTTAACCAGGTATATTGCACTTTTTCAGCATACCGATAAATCAGCTATCATATTTATTGTTTAAAAGGAAAATCTACAACCAAGTTTTCCCCGAGCAGTGGAGTGGCCCCAGAATGTTTTGGATAGGTGCCAGACACCGCGAGAGGCAATGGATGTGGGATGACGGAAATTTGCTCCTGGCTAACCAAACTCATTGGGAATCTATTTCCACAAGCCAAGGGGGAAGAGGGTTATGTTTTTTGATTTTTACAGGTCAATGGGTGCCTAATTCATGCAACTATCCCGCATACCCGTTGTGTGAACGTCGTCTCGGAATATAAACTTCAATTGTGTCAAACACTTATTAACCACACACCATTCCATACAGCACAATTATTATATTTATTTTTAAGTAATGATACCACTTACTGGTTATTTGCATCGATCCTTAGTGTTATAGAATATTCCAATATACATTCTGTATAACACACATTCGTGCGGCAGTTTGTGAGAAGCATACATTGTTGTTGCGATGAAGCTGGATTGTACAAACTTAATTATTGTAGTATTTCGCCATAATTACGTTTAAACATAACTTACTTTCAGATTTTTTTTATAATAATTTAATTAGTTGTTAGAATAAAAAATACATTCAACTGTCCTATAAATGACCTAGTGTTTTTTTTTCAATGTGCTGCAGGAAATCTTCTAAAACGAAAATAATAATCCATTTCCAAAGCTAGGTTTCAGTCACAGGGCCGTATCTAAACAATTTTTTTGTGTTTAACCGAGCCAAGTTTCGAACCCATGGTAAGTTCAACACTATAGGACCGTTTTATATGGAAGTGAATTCTTGTTTGTAATGTTATTAACAGAACAGCTAACTGCAAAATATGGGCAAACATTTTACACTTTAGTAACCGACGAGGTCTATCTATATTTAATACTATACCTTGGATGAAAAATATACACCTTGCATGGAACAAAAAACAGAATTCCAACATGAGCACAGAACACTGCGTTTGGGATATTTCAGGTCTGGGTTAATGAAAAAAGGCACGTACATTGCCTTTCTCCCCTTTTTTTAATCTAAACTGTAGGGTTTTACCCCGAGAATTCCTTTCAGAGTATAATTCTAGTTTCGATTTTTCTATAGCATCTAATTTTCTTGGAATTATGATATGCAGCATAATTGATTGATTTTAAATTAATTTTGCCTTATTTTATTGTTACCCACGTGAGTTTTCAAACAGGTACTTATTTTTGTAGGTAAAATATTAAAAATTAAAATAAAACCTTTGAATGGGGTAGTTTACATCTCCTAAAAGTACCTAAACTAAACTTTGTTGATTTACATGTTGTTTTACCTAACTTAAACTTACATATAGGACAACATTGACGGGACAAATATTTATGCTGTACGTTATTGTTAGCCTAATCAGTTTTGCATAAACACTTTGTTACGTTAACATAGTTGGATATATATATCCTATAAATCTATAAACGTTATTTAATACATTTCTTTACGCTAATTAAGGCATCATCATTTGCTAGTTCCACTTTACATCGAATGCGCGTCCTGCAAATATTGGTCAAATGAAAGTAAAGCATAGAGTCATAGACTATAGATATAGATAGCATAGACTATCAGATGCTATGAAAATATTCTTCAAATTCGATGATTCAAAGATTTCTTTTATTTAACAAATAATTTTTCAACATATGTAACAGAGCGTATAAAAAATCGTTACAAACCCGATCTCTTGAAGACGTACTCTAACGATTACCCCTGTTATAAAGTCTTTAAAGAGGTTGTACAATTTAAATATTTGGGTTATGTACATGTTTTTGTTTATTTAAATAATTTTTATATCATTTTCATGCATTACTTACTTACTATCTAACACGGTATTGTAGAAATTAAAATAGTAAAATAATGTGAACGGAATGTAAGTAGTTAACGAGGTACAACTCATAGCAACTCATATATATACAATGAAGATCATATTGTCAACTTTGTTCATTTTGATAGGTCTTGTAGCATTTCGTATATACTATATTTGTTTTAATTTACTTTATGTCCTAAATATTTTGTGTTTTTACGTCGTTTATTTTTGCGTTTCAAGTTTACCGACTCTCACGTGTTATTACTCGCTACGTAATTATCACCTTGTACGGCCCTTTGTATTTCATCTGGTTTAAATCATTAACATAGTTTTTCCACCTAATTCCCCACAGTTAGCCTTAATTCCCACACGCAGAATACAACTAAACCGAATCAAGAGTTATAGACTTCGAGTTTGAGTAAGACTTTACAAATCGTGGCTACCATAACATTTGGTGGGCGTTCTGTGGAAACTAGATTTTCCGCTGCGCAGCTCGCTAGAGACCGTAAGGCAGCCTACCGAACTCAGCTAACGCCCCGGTCAGTAAACTACAAAAGAAAGCGCGAGCCTACAGTCTAAGGTTCTCTTAAATAGAAATAAAACGTTGTCAATGTAATTTTTGAACGGAACTTTATATTTGTAAACGAAGGTTTGGTTGCCCTTACACGCAAGCCCATGTGGTCTGCTATTTAGAGTAAACCAATTTTAAATATTGTTTTTTTCAAGTAATGTAGGGTTTACATTTTGTACAACATTTGTTTAAGAACAAATTTAATTTAAATACTTTAAGGGTTGAAATTATAAGGGTTTTAACAGTATGAAACATTTGAGTTTATATTGCAATAGAACGTTCACACAACGGGCGTGTATATCCACCTCCCCCACAGTTATTGTCATTTATCTGACCATCAAATATTTCTGCGCAATTCTCCGACCTCCCACCGCTTGGGTTACCAGGATACCAATTAGCTTGGCTTCTCAAAAGTGGTGTTCCGTCTTCCCAAACCCATTTTCCCTCCTGTGCACGGTCGGTAAGGCCTATCCATATTCTTCTATGATCGTTGGAGTACTTTTCCAGATTGTATTCCCAGATTCTTCTGCCGAAATTAACGGTGGTTACGTTGGCAAGATAATAGAGCTGAAACATAGTTTTGTATGACCGCTAGGTGAGGCCCAACCAAAAACCCCTGAAACCTAACATAAACTCAAGGAACTTTGTACGGTCGTGTGTCCAAATGGTTAACGCGACCGATACATATGCCGACTACTATACAAAAACGGTTCAAGTGATGAGCCCATCACGGGTTCGAAACTTGGCTCGGTGAAAAAAAAAAAAAAAACTCAAGGAACTTTGCTTGATTGTAGGATGGATTTTTTTCTGCATGGTTTGTTTAGTTAATATACTGAGAACATTTTTTCTGGAAAATTAAAACTGCAAGCAACAAAATGATATGGTTCATACTTAGCTATACTAACCTTCGTACTCTGATATCTTTGACACCAGCCACAGCTAAAGTTGAGTTAATATTACGGCAAGCTGTTTTAGATGCGTCATAGCTCATAAAAGTTGACAACACACGGTAGGCAAAGCCATTTCCTGGTGCATACCATTCTTCCCCATCTAAAGCTGAAATAGTAAATTTCACAATTCGTCAGCGTCTTAGAGTTGCAGTTGTCACAGTTTAAAAAGTCATGTCGTCAAAAATATTATTATATAAAAAAACTCCACCCAAAGTATTTTGACACAATAGGTTGCTGCTATAGCAAAGGTTTGATTCCCTACTCTCCTATCTAATTACGATTGGTAAATCTCAAAGTGTGGTATTGAATTTAATTATTGATGCAGAAACTAATGGATTTCAGAGATTCCAATTTAAATTTTATATTTTTGTTCCATAAATAATGTATTTGTGTTGGTTTGTAAAAATTAAACAATAAAAGTTTTACAAAATAGCGACTTTTCTTAAATTATTAACTCAAATAAAACAACCATTTTTTAAGGTTTGCATATGGTTGAATATATAGGAATTTTAGGCGACCAAATGGAAGAGTTTATTTTAATAACTTTAGTTTTATTTTATAATTTATTAACTTTTCTAATAAATTTTAAGTAAATCGTTGATTCAAATCATTTAAAAATGATGTGCTACAAAAATTTCCAAAATGGGAGAGAAAAGACTACAAATCACAGTTACATAGAAACCATTTAAAAAGATCTTTGTTACTCGTAATGTTTGTATTCGTATTAAAATTCTATTAATAATTATATTTGTTTTAAATGTTTAACAGTCTTAAAATCTAATAGGAGTTTATAATCGATTACGTATTTATGTGTTTTAAATAAACCACTTTTTCATAAAAAAAGGTAATTCTTAGAAGTCACAAAATATTGACGGTCAATGAATATTTGGCCATAAAAAGGCAAACAAATTTGCACATTTAACTGTATGCAGACGATCGACGATCTGATAACCGACGATTGGATCGTATTAACATTTAACTGTATGCCGTTTTTAATCAGTGGCAGTATGTAACATCTTCGTTTTGGCTTTTTGGAATTTAAATAAGCAGCTTAATGGACAGTAAATTATGTTAAAAGGCCACCGTTGGTTTACTGGAGCTGATGTAGGACATGTTTTGCCTTAGGGGTTAAACATTAACGTTACAGTACATAGAGATATACCAGAATAGGTTATAATTTAGGGACCCATTCGTATTTAAATTGAAAAAACTTTAAATAAGAGTCAAACAAAATAACAAGTTTTGGTTGGGAACCCGGGAAACCATTAATCCTGCTTACAGAAATGTGGAATGAAACATAAATTAATTTAAATCACCATATTTACAATCTAGGTGGGTAGCACAGTGATAATGAATAATTCACTGTAACGTGTTGGAAAATCCTAGATGTATCACCACGCACAAATTATTATTATATCTCAGCATGAGTTATGGTGGTGCTGTTGTTAGAAATAAAAATACCAAACGACTTACTTATGTTTCCTCTGATCCCACCCACCCAAGATTCTAATGAGAAAAATTAAAAGTTAACAAATTAGGCTTTATTAAACGAATTAAGGCAATTTACCCAAGTTTTGTATATGCCTCTGCAGAGATAAAATTGCTTCTTGACTTCTATTCAACCTTCCTATTATTAGATCCATTTCTTGCTGGGTAAATTGTGAAACACCAGTAGGACCAATATCGCCTTTTATTCCTTGTTGCCCCATTTGTCCCTTAATCCCTGGTGGCCCGTGTTTCCCGGGGAATCCCCTAGAGCCTTTTTCCGAATCACTGGAGCCACAAGTAAGAAGGACCTGGTTCGTGGAATAAGCAACAGCGCAGCAAGCGGAGAAAATGAGCAAATATTTTGTACTCGGGAAATTAATGACGGCCATATTCAATGAAGTGTTTTGATCTAAAGCAAAATTCTAGTTTGGATTAAAAACGGTGTATTAAACATTAGCACAGAGTGCTGTCTTTAGGCTTTGTTCGATATTTATGTTTGTTATTGTTTATGATAGTCAATCTTAAGATTATCAGGAGCCCGAGTCGTGTTGCCGGAATTAATAAATAAAACGTTTTTAATGTTAAGATTTATTAAAGGTACTAGATTTATGCTTCTAAGTGCATTTTCCAGGAAAAACAACTCGATTGAACATAGGCAGGTTTCCACGTTTTGCCTGTATACGTTCTGCTAATATAACCTGGTTGCTCATGGTAGAGTTTGCAAATATAGTATTAGTTCACCTTTTTACTGATCTATCAGGATAAATTGAACTCAAGTAGCACACTTAACGTTTAGTATTCTCAGAACAAACTTACAATAAGTAAGCAAAATGTATCAGCTGCAATGACAACTTAAAATAGTTATGCTGCACGTTATTGTGGACCTAATCGTCATTGTGCAGATAGTTACAAGTAATAACATGTGGCAAGTACGTCAACATAGTTGGAGATTCATACATCATTTATCCGATAAATCACATTTCTTAACGCCAACATAGTCTTGTACTGTCTGCATACTGCGTCTAATGCTGTATACTTATAAACATTGGAACAAATGTTGTACCTGCAAATATTCATCGAATGCGATGTCTGCAAATAATTTGTCTGTTTAAACTTATTTCTCATCATATGTAACGTACTGTGTGTCAATTTAAAAAATACCTAGTCCTGTAAAGCTCTAGTGAGTACCACTGTAATAAAATCTGCAACGACCCCGTACAATTTTAACATATAGATAGCTACATACAACTTTTAAGCTCAAAATAATTTGGTTATACTGTCATGCATGACTACTATTTATCATTCACATTACACAATATTGAGCTATAAAAATGGTCAAACGATTTAGACGGTAAATAGTAGTAAACACCAGCTATTTTAATCCAAAGTACAAAACAAACATACATTATTGCTCGATGCAACTATGTTTTATTTTTATAGACTATTGTGTAAAAAAGAAAAGTTTGCGAAACAAACCGATGATGAATACCCGATCTAGTAAGCGTTAAGTGCATTATTTTATTATTTCTTGTATAATCCATGTTATAATAAACAAATAATTTTGTACAATTTTCTTCATATTTTTACCGCCTAAGTTTTTAATCAACAGTAGGCCCGTATCCAAAACCGATATTTATTGTATATAGTTCTGTCTTTAAAATGTAGATTCTTCTGCGGGGCGACCTGTAATTTCGACCAGAATACACTATGGTTGCTTTAAAATCTCTCAACGAAAATGTCTAATCGTATTTTTACAGTTTAAACTCGCGCGCTTTCTTTTTTGTCTTTAATGTGCGCTTTTCTATAAATGAAAATAAATAAAACCAAAAATATCGTCAGGAAATCAATTCTCAAAACGTTAACTAAAAACTTATACCAACTGATTAGTTAACTATCGTTAGAATTCAGTCATCAATTTCTAAAATCGTTTGCAATGGTTCGTTAACGGTTCAGTACTAATACAACAAGAAAAAACGATGAAACGAGGCAGTAAATAAATAAAGCGAGATCGTGACGTCACAACCTTGAAATAATTGGGATTTCCCGATCTATAATCAGGGGTAAACCATGACGTCGCTTCAACAAAATCAAACGATGTGAACTTACGATACAGATGTTACAGTTGTCAATGTAATATTTGGAAAACACTAAATATTTGTAAACGGTGGTTCGTTTACTTTTAGTTGCAAACCGAAATGAAATACATCAATTTTAAATACATTGAGGTATAAAGGTATTTACACTATGTACAAGGTTGTTCTCTAAAACAAATTTGACAAATTATAATTAATAAAATAAGGTTGTTTACATCTTAACAGAACGTTCACACAACGGACGTATATATCTGCTCTCTCCACAGTTAACGTCATTCATAAGACCATCATATGCTTCTGCACAATTTTCCGTCCTCCAACCGTTTGGGTTAGCACCCCAATTAGATTCATTATTCCTGAGTGGACTTCCGTCTTCCCAAACCCATTGCCCCTCCTGTGCGCGGTCGGTGAGACCTAACCAAAATCTTTTGAGTCCTGTTCTTAACGAAGAGAACTTTACTCGGTTGTAGGATGCGATTTTCCTTCCCGAGTAAAATGACATTGGTTTATAAAAAAAAAAACTTTGATTTGCATTATTTGGTTTAGGTGTGTGATTAGATCATTTTGTCTTAAAGATACTACAAACATAAATGGTAATCAACAAAATGAAGGTCAACATAAGGATAATGTTTCCATTAAATTACACTAACCTTCGTATATTGATATCTCTGACACCAGCCACAGCTAAAGTTGAGGTAATATCACGACAAGCTGTTTGAGATGCGTCGTAAGTCTTTGCGGATGGCAACACACGGTAGACAAAACCATTTCCTGGTACGTACCACTCTTTCCCGTCTAAAGCTGAAATTGTAAAATTTGAAATTTGGTCAATGCTAAAAGATCTATGATATACATAGTATTTTCATAAAGTGAACTAAAAAGCAGGATTACAGAAAAGATAAAGTACAAAGATTTGTAATATGTACAGGATTGCCGTATAGATATTTAAAGGCAGAATATAATCGGAATAGTCATCTTTTTATAGTTTCATATACCAAATATATAAATAACTACCAACCTGGGTAAAACCTCCAATCGATAATCATATCCATTTCCCAGCCTGTGGACTGGTCTGTTCGTTCCAGTTCTACCCAAAACCCGTTGATTTTAATTTCTTCCACTGTGACCTTAAATTTGTGTGGCAGGTTTGGATCCTCTATCCTAACTGTTGCGTCCGCCAAAACCGGTACAGAAACCAGACACAATTTGTAGATGACAAACGCCCTTTTCTTCGGCGAATTAGATGAAAGATACAGATTAAAACTTCCGCTGGTCGAAGCCTGTATTTCTGAAATGTTCTTACGATTAACATCACATAAAAAACCCTATTGAACATCTTACCCGATACAGAGATGCTCAAACCACAGACAACCATGCACAGACTGAAAACGTTCATAACTTTGTTGCAACTACCACAAATAACACCTGATTATCCAAAAGTTTAGATAAAGTTGTTGATATGTAAAACTTGTTCATACGTATTTTAATTTTGCTTTATTATTACCACGCCTACCATTCTTCATATTCTGGGATATGATCTCATTTTGATATTGGGTAGTCATGCTGTTATTTTAAATTATATAAACTCAAGGTTTCCAATAAAAGTAAAGACCACCGAAAGTAGCAGGTCGATGTCGTACATAATCGCTACTTTCCAGAACGACACTGTTACCATGAAGCTTGCTTCGAATGCAGCTTGTTGCAATCACGAACATAACGATGCAGATCTATCTTTGTTATACGATGTTAACGTCGTCACCAGAGCGTAGTTTTTATCGAGAAATTGTTCCACTATAGTTCTCTCATCATCATATTCTCCGTTTAATTTCCAGTAAATAATCAAACGCACACAACGTCTTTTTGAATGGCATATGTACAAAGAAAAATAATGTAAAAAAGTGATCTTTAACACCTTTATTATTAAAAAAAGGGATTTTATTTTCAGTTTCACTATTATTTTTGGATAATTAACGTTCTGATTCCACCTTAGGGTTAATGCACCATCCTTCAGTTATAATTTGGTCTCTACTAAACGCAAAATTTAAGGTTTGTACCTGCCGATTGCCACAAAATATTCAGATAATGTGTTCAATTGACAATAAACCAACATGTTAACAGTTTGTTTCAGTATGTTGCACAAAATTTGCTAAAACGACTCTAATAGTCATTTTGGAAATACTTTTTATGCCTATATTACAGAAGCTAGACATTCTACCCAATATGTTTATATAGAAAAGTTGATATTTATCGCCTTTTTTATTTCAGTGGCCCTTGCATGTTTTCGCTCTTTAGATGATTAGTTTTTATAAACTATAAAGCGACCACTACATATCAAACACCATTTGTTAAACATAATTTGATTGTGACCTATATATATGTGCAGGTTCCCTTACCACACTCAATATATTTTATACATGTTTTGTATAATTTGTTTCTGCAAGCAGAAATGAATGGGCCCCATATTAAATTAAAAAGTGTATATTCTCGTTGTTTAGATTGTGATATATATTATTGTTGATTAAATTATCCCGATTGTAACAGTTTTGGTTCTTTCAGCTAAAACGAATGTGATCTGAGATACCAAAAAAACTTCTATCAATGAACAATTAAAAATTCCATAGGTAAAAGTTTATTTAATTTAAATTGTACATGACGATTTCCGTCGGACAAGACACTTACGCAATAATTTGATAAAACAATATACTTACAAAATTTTGGAAATTTCTTAAAGTTATTGAAAGTGGATTAGTTTTTAGCATTTTTTTGCTATGTGGAATAACACCTTACAAAATTAATTCAGGCACCTTGGGTTATAATTCCCAGAAATTTGTCAAAAAAAATTGAATTAGTTATTTTACGATTCTGGGAAATTCCAGTGGAGTAAAACCCTAACTATTTGCTTTTGAAATATTCAGTCATAATATCTACAACTCATGAAAGTTTTGTTTTGAATCAACGACTCCTACTCGAAGATTTCGGAAAAGACACCCATGTCGTTTGACGAAAAAATAAGTACAAAAACAATAGGATAGGATAGCATATTCATGTTTATCCCCGTATTTGAAAAACCAAGGGGGTTAACACACGGGCAATCGTCAGATCACCTCGCGCCCACTGTCGGGTTACCGGAGCTAATGCAGTGTGTTGTATATAATAGACAAGTTCTTTCAATTCGGTAGAACCTATTATTCTGCTGGGTTAAGCCATTGTTAATTTGTTTTTTTGTTTTTTTTACCGAGCTAAGTTTCGAACCCATAATGGGCTCATCACTTGAACCATTTTTGTATAGAAGTCGGTATATGATCGGTCGCGTTAGGGTTAAGCCATTGTTTGTTAAATGCCTTGCCCAAGGACACAAACGACTAACTAGCGACCAGTTTCGCATCTGCAACCTTTCGATTGAAAGGCGACGCAGTAAACCCCCCGACGAACCGGCCGGAAACAATGTGTTCCCTTTTAAAAGAGAGACCTATAATAACTTCTTACAGCAGTAGTTAAAACCGTGAAACGATAAAAGGATAACCTAAATGTTAACAATTGTTACCATATATACAATAAATTGAAGTTGTATTGACAAAAAATTTGATCCAAAACAGAAAACAATATTGAAAGAAAAGTTTGCAACACGAAACTGTGATCAATACTAAAACAAGAAAGCGTGAATTAAATCCCTTGAGTGTATCTTGTTTAAAGCATATATATAATTAAATAATATTCTAATTTTTCTGCCCCAAGTTTCGCGCTTGCGGTGGGCCTGTACTCAAGACCTTTATTGGATATAATTATGTCAAAAGGAAATTTAAAAGTGTCAATGTGACTTTTAAACGAAATTTTATGTTTGTAAATGGTGGATTAAAAATTCTTACTTGCAAGCCAATATGGTTCTGTTTTTATAATACAACAAGTTTTAATACATAAAGAAGGCTTAACACTGTACAAAGTTGTGGTCAAGAATAAAATAAAAAAAATTGTGTTTAAAATTTAATAAATGAACAAAAGAGATTATCAACAGTGTGTGACAGAGTTTACATCGGGAAAGGACGTTCACACAAGGGGCGTGTATATCCATTACCTTTGCAGCTATTGTCATTTATCTGTTCATCTAATACTTCTGCACAATTCTCTGACGTCCCCCCACTTGGGTTTCCAGGACGCCATTCAAGCTTCCCACTTAGGAGTGGACTTCCGTCTTCCCAAACCCATTTTCCCTCCTGTGCGCGATCGGTGAGGCCTAACCAAAACCTTTTAAAGGTCGGCGTTAACCAAGAAAACTTTGCTCCATTGTAGGATGCGATTTTCCTTTCAAATGAAATGATATTGTTTTTACATAAATAAAACTATAAACTGTCAACCACGTGTTGTCCAACACTATTTTTAGAACCCATTTTTATTAGCTATATGTTTCCGCATGCGGTAAAGTTTTCCCTCAGGTTATCGAACACTCTTGGTATAAATGATGCAAAGTATATAACCTTTGTTTATGCATTCCGAAACTAATAGGTTACTTAGTTGCCAATATAAACTTAATATCTAAATTGTCTACGCAAAACAAACGGATTACCGGGTTAACCTAAATATACAGTTTCGGAAGCCCACACCCACCATGAAATTTTTTCCAGGTAAACCAACATTTAAGCGCACTAACACATGAATTTTAGACTTTAAGGGATTTCCCGTGTTAACGAATCCCTTGCATAAACTGCATTAGCTAGCCAATGCAATTTTTAACCATAATAGTTTACATATCAAGAAGATTTAACTCGACCGTACATGTTTTACGTTCTATATGGAGCGTTATGACACGATTCACCAGTATCAGTGATATAGAATTTCTGGATAGGATATTCATGTTAATCCTATAATTTTAAAAACCAAGTCCCAAGACACAACCGACCAGTTTCAAAGCTGCAACCCTTCGCCCGAAAAGCGTCGTACTAAACCACTAGACTAATCTGTTGGGACCTTAAAGATAGAAATGGGGAGTACACATTTTTTCGCATGTATTCCAATGCTCTATATAAGTACTTTTTCAATTTTTTTTATATCCGTAATAATAGTATATTTATAATTGCTAATGCGTGTTTTATTTTGGGTATTTCCTGGGCTAAACGTGTTATTTTCAACAAAATTACGTTTTTCTAATTTATGTTACACCTGGCTATTTTTATTAGACATTTTTAGTAACACGCAAAAAAATGTTCCAAAACTAGGACTCTTATTAACATTTTTCCAGATAGCTGGATTTTCTCTAGAGGTGTTCTTAAAATTAAAGGTTGTTACAAACTATTATCCTACAGGTTAAGATCACTTAACCTTTTAACCTAAGTAATTCGTTTCTACCAAAAAACATAGGCAAATTACATGACTGTCACGAGCGTGACATAAAAAAAATATAATAAAAATAAAACGAGTAAAATAGAAATCGAAGAAAATATAATAACCTTAGGCACGGTTCGTAACGATATTTTTTTTTTCAGGTTACGGTTCGTAACGGTATTGGTAACAATATTTTTTTTAAATTTTATCATTAAATTCACGATTTTTGCCACCGTTAGAGGTCAGTAAAGATTTATATTTTCTATCTGCTTTGCCTTGGCAATAATTCGTTATGAAATTTGGTTTTAAATTTTTTGTTTTTAATTCTTTATGGTATTTTGTTCTTGTTTTTAAATGTTATAGTTTACAAACTGGTTTGGAAACGAATTTTGGTTTATTGTAACGTTATTTTATTCTTAGTAATGCTAGGGCACAACTGCAGCAGTTAAAATATGCGGATGCAAAATAGAATGGAAGAATATGCGCAAGCATTCAAATACAACTATTATTGTCAAAAAAGCACTCCATTTTGCGCTAATGTCCTAAACAATTGTTTATTTTTTAATAAAAATGCTACAATTGCACATACACTAATTACGGATCTGTTCTTTATAAAAAATCTGCTGAAATTGCAGAGAAAAAGCAATATGTATTATTACAAACGTTGAGGCAAAATACATAAGCCACCACAAATGTATGTAAAAAAGAGTAGAAGTTAGAAGGTATTTAGGGAGTATTTAATAAAGCGAGTACATGCTTAAAGGTATTTATGTAGTACGCATGAATATTTAAATCGTTTTCTATCTATCAAATTGGTTTTGAAAGGGGGTCATTAGTCGTCGCCAGGGTAGAGATGAGAGGACAACCAAAAGGTCATCCATAGGTACACCAGATGGGTCATTGTATTCTAGTTTTGTTTGCTTTACATCCAATCTAGTTAGGGTTTTGAAGTCATGTTCCCGTGGCTTTAACGCGGTCTTGCCTGGATCGGTGCATGGTGTGGCAGGAGTAGTTGTATAAAGGATTTTAAAAATCACTCCGTTCTTCTGTCGGTTCCACTTGGCTGTGTAAACCGGTTTACAAATAATTAGGTTATTGTAAAATTTAACTTTTCACATATTCTATACATCTTTAAGCTTGAAAAAAATTATATTAATAAATGGATTTTCATTCATATCTTTGATGTTATTAAAATTATGTTCTTATGCAGTAAGTGAGCATTAGAATATTAAATGTAACTGACGTGTTACTAAATTTGATAAGGCAAAAGAGGCATTAAAGTTCAGCAAAATCACATACCAGTACCTATTTTGAGGTTAAATTGCAACCTTGAACCATGCACTTAAAAACAAACTTCTTCTCAAACCTTGTCATTGTCTTGGTATTCTAAAATATGGTAAGTTTCATTAATGCTGCAAAAATACAACGATTATCAGAGTGTATAAATCTGATAGTTTGTGTTTAAATACTGTTTACTGCTAAACAAGGCATTTTAAGAGAAATTGATTTGGCTTTATGAGAATATATTTATTTATATAATTTTGATCACCTAACTTTCGGCGCAGCAACTCACAAGGCACTAGACAACAATCATAATTAATATACGAGATATATGCTGTTGTTTGCAATTACAAAGGCACAAGATGTGACCAAACAGGTTAACTTATTATTTCAAACAATGACTTACATATTGTCATGCGGTGAGTTGAGTAAATGTGGCTTTGGTGCAAACCCTCTTTTCACTAATTGCAGGTGTTAAACCACAACTGTTGTATGAATGTTTCATATTTTTACAGACCAATTGACCACTGTGGGATTACATAAACATAACTTAACTGCTGAAAAAACAAAAGAGATTGCATGGACGTTTTGACAATAGCATACTCATTTTTATCCCCGTGGGAACCTAGAACCGGACTGGTAATGACCACAGACCATATTCACTAAACCACACAAGCCAACAAATTACTGGGCTCCTTTAATTTATACAGACCACCTTCATATGGGTGAATTGTAATTGTTGGATAACAACTATCCTCAATTTCACTCAATCAGAAACTAATTAACCAAGTTATTAAAGTTTAAGCTGATACTACGTTTACTTAGCAGTGAACATGTTCAACAAGGTCAAATATTTGTATTTGGGACTCGAAAAAACACATTTTAATCATGAAATAAACTACGTACTTTTAATTAGCTTCAGTTGAAAGGACAAGTTGATACTTTAATGTTTTATCATTCACTTTGGTGTCTTCCAATGTTTTTTATCTGCAGAGTCTAGTGTGACTGTATGACAAAGCAAAAAAATGATTATTTATATGCAAACTGTATTATTCAGCAAGTAAATTCAAATGGACCGATCAAAAATATCAACCAGACCAAACAATATGGGACTAAACGGTGTAAATATTTGTTCATGAATTAGGGAACCATTTAATACAAGCCTTAAAGGCTAAATCACCAATAGTATGTAATGAAGTTTGTTAAATATTAAATTTATAGTTATAGTGACATATTACTACTAAAAAAATAGTACCAAACTGATATTGTTTTTTCTCCCAGAAGAATGTGGTAGATGATCACTTGCAGCTCACTTTTAAAAGAATGTATGTGCAATTTAATTGTCCAACAAAACCTTGTGTTTTTGCCTTAGGAAGTACTGGTGTTAAACATTCTACTCTTTGTTGTGTCAATGGTAGTAGAGAAATCCTAGCCCTGTGTAAATTAAACTTCTACACAGTTAATTGAGCTAGGTACGATTTGAAAGTGCTTTTATTCCTGCAGTTACTGTATGAACCAGGTTTGGTAATGAAAAGAAAATCACAGCTTCGAGCAAATGCTAATATAGCACAATAAAGCAGTAAGAAAATAGGAAAATGATTAAGAAAATGAAAAATATTGAACTGACAGTTAAGAGCAAATGTATGCTTTACGAAATAGTACTGTACAAAAGAAAACATGTTGGTTTGAACTACTACGTTGGCTCTGGGCCGAAATAAAACAAAAGAAAAAGCTAACAAAATTAACATAAGAAAAAAGTTATTCAAAACCGTTGCGCCATCTTCAATACTCCGTTTTTCAATCTTGTAGATAGTGAAGTTCCTAAACAATTAATACATACATCATTACATATAAACAATATTATATTATAATATATAAAAGCCATCATAGGTGGCTGCGCTGCCAAAGAAATATATAATTAAATGCAACATTAATTCAGTTGTATAGAAAAAATAGGTAATCGTATGCTCAACTAATATAGTTTAAAAAAGGAAATGCAAACACTACATGAGTCGCATACAGCCACATACAGTTCTTAGAAAGAATAGGGCTCTTAATACAACTCTTATATCCCCTGCAAATTAACCAACATGTGTTATCAGATGCAAAGTCTCGTAATCTTTAGATAGCCTCCTTCATTGTACAATACATTCGGTTGATCTTGAATACAAAGCAATGTTTAATTAAAGAGTTTGATTTTTTAAATTCAGCCCTAATAATAATATATGCTTACTGGTGCTTTTATTTCAAATTTTTTCTTCGCTTTTTTTTGGGAGATTGGGCTGTATCATCGGAATAATATCCTGATTTTGTGGAAGAACCTGTGGTATTTTAAGAGATTTAAATACATGAATATATAATAAAAACAACATAATCAACAAAGGCCATGCGGGACCGTATATATATATATATATATATATATATATATATATATATACTATCTCCTATCTCTGGCCCGTTGGTCTAACTGTTAAGTGCGTCGCCTTTCAATCGAAAGGTTGAAGGTTCGAAACTGGTCGCAAGCTAGTCGGCTGTGTCCTTGGGCAATGCACTTTACAGACATTGCCTGAACCCAGCGGATTAATGGGTTCTATCAAATTGAAGGAACGTGTCTATCATATACAACACACTGCAATAGCTCCGGTAACCCGACAATGGGCACGAGGTGATCTGACGATTGCCCGTGTGTTAACCCCCTTGGTTTTCCCATTCACGGGGATAAATATGAATATCCTATCCTATCCTATCTACATTATCACTATTATGACCACATTCACTATTGGGTTGCAGGTTACATACCCGCATTGTTTGAAGTATTCGAATAACCTTAACCCCACCCCTGGTGTTTTGACACTGTTATTAAGGATTCCAATTGTAAGATTTATCGTCGCCATATTGTATATATTTATATCGACCTTGAAGCTCTGCAATTTGTTTATGCACTAGAACACTTAACTATACGTGTTTTGTTGGATGGAAGGAGGATATTAAGTTTTAAAAGTACCAATTGCCCAAAAATAGCATAGATAAAGTTTTATGCTGCAACTGATTACTAAGTAAAATCAGTTTACTATCAGTTCACAAATACAGCCTTGTAGTTAATCTGACCAGGCAAACACGAAGATTGAAATAAGTGGAAATACTAAAATTAAATCATATGAGTTTTATTCAAGGCAAAGATGAAATAAAAAGCCAGCATTCATATAGATGGAAATATATAGAAGCTTAATTAACTTACAAGTTGAAACTTTTGGCTCAACCCGCTTTGCATTATAGAACAGGCGATCTCCAGGCCACCTCGCTTTACATATTCCATTTATTGCAATATCTGAAAATCTTTTGATTTTTTTCAGCCCTTGTGTCCGTATATCGGAAAGGCGGAAAACATCCAGGATCTCATTGTCATCCGAGAATTTAACACGGATAAATTTGATTGTTTCATCTGCAAAAACAACATTACGGGTATAAATAACTGATTTCCAGGTGGGATGATGCAGTTTTAAAGAGACAGTGCTATAACCAATTGACAAATCGGTCACGTTAACCAGGTTTATAATTTTCGGATGACCAATCAGTCCATATTTATAGCATCAGAACCGGAACTTTAAAATTGCATTTTTATTCTGATCTTAAAATACAAACTTAGGAAGAAATTACGGACCCTAAAATACCAAACTAAAATAATTGTTTAAATCACAATAATTTGTTTAAATCACAGTGTGTATAAGGTTTATTACTTCCTCTTGCTCTCATAGGTTTTAAAAGCATCTCGGATAAAATAAATAGGCGGTGTAGGTTGTTGTGGACTCATACGAAGCTGCGCATTATGTTAGCTTCCGAAAACCATTAAAAAAAGATATTTTCTTAAAGGGATCGTCACTGACCAACACTCGGCGTTAAACAGAAATGAAAAACTGTTTTTAAAATTTTACATGTGGAGCTGAGCCAATATATATTTAAATATAAATATATATATACATATATGCACATAACTATTCTATTTAGGACAACACAACTTTAAAGTGTTTTAGTATGTTATTTTCATAGTTAATCTTATTTTCTTAGTTAATTTAATCTATCCCTGCCTGTGCCCATACTGACAAACAAATAAAAATACTATTTTTTTATTATTTTGATAAAAAGTTCCAATTCACACCTCCTCAGTCGGTACATATACTAAATTTGTTTGAATAGTCTAGCGGTTATACATTAGACTCCGGATCTTTGATCACTTTTTAGGTTTACCTAAATTTTAAAGCAGAAGTTTCACGGTTGATACATTTTATGTGATGATTGCTTTGCTTAGCTGAATTACGGTATTCATTTATGACCACAAATGATTTCAAAATCATTGACCTAAAAATGTTCGTTAATATAAACAACATACAAAATCACATGTGCAAAAAAGTATATATATGTATAATTTATATATATATATATATATATATATATATAAATCAAATGGGTTTTAATGACTGTTGTAAAAAATCTACCTGGGCTTTTTTGAATTGGTAGTGAATCAGTTGAACATGTGGCTGAATCTAATTCACTAAATATTTTTAATGTAGATTGACTAGCTTCTGGTGCCTCTTGGATGTCGGGTACATCATCTGAAAAAAAAAACAGTATTAGTAACATAACAATGCAATTATGGGTATTTAAGATTATTTAGATAAATAACAGAATTTAATTAGTAGCCCAATCAATGGAGATGGGACAAAATATAAATTATCTTGTCTGTCGTAACATATAATGTATATTTAGGTTTGCACCAATACATTGATAGTCACAATTATCGCACTGCACAAGTTCACAGTCACGACTCACAATACAAAAAAACATATCGCAATTATTGTGTTTTGGCTATATATATTCAATTTTGTAAGATAACAAACAGGTATAGAATGATTAAATAAGACACATCAAAATTTAAACCAGAAATATAGCAGTTTTTATCAACATCAATTCATTAGCAATGAATAAACAATATCAACCATGGTCCTCTAGATTAAGACATATAAAGCAACTGCTGCCGTACCGTACAACTTGTGACATGGAAAATATGCATAGAATATATATATTATATTTTATAGGTTTAAGACGTTTTTAACACACCAGAATATAGTTCTCTAACAGTTTAACATAGAGAATAAGTTTGGTCAGTATTATATTTTCTGGCAAAAATATGGGCCTCTATACAAGAACAGAATAATAATTTGTACTTGAAGCAGCATTCTTCATTGCAGTAAGCGCCGATTCCACCATCTCCATTGGATGGGCAAAATTGTAAACCTTTTCGGCCATTTCCATTGAGTGACCCTCTGCACGTGCCACTGCTATTTGAACAGGCAATGGCTGTTTTCTCATGTTCGTCGTAATAATTTTCCTTACGTCTGTGGCTGTGACCGGAATTGTAAACACCTCTCCGGACACACGTTGAAATATATTGTTAAAAGATGGAGGTCGCATCCGAGATCCCCATTCATGTGTCGATTTCAAGGATGGAAAAGCTTTGGACGTCTCAGATGGTTTCTGTTGTGCCCAATTCCAAACTTGTGCAGACGTACTTTTCAGATCAACATATTCATCCTTCGATATAACTATGCACCCATGTCGGTTTTGTTCTTTCTGTTCTTCAATTAATATAGAAAAGTTACCTTTTTCTGTTTTTTCGGCATTTTCCAACTCGTGTATGGTCATACCAGTAAAGATGCATCCTCTGCAACCTAATCTGCAGATTATGCGACAAAAAATGTCCCCGCACAATAGCTCAATCTCTTTTTTTGTTGGAGCATTTTTGTTTCTAATAGTTGACATGTAGGACTTGTTTTTTTCTTCATACTTCATAATTGCTACAATTGGATTTTGCAGCCCTTGCAACTTTTTCCTGCTTTTTTCTTTAACAAAGCGTTGCTGTTTTTCTTTGGGCTTACGTTGTTTTTGGAGCCATCTTGCTACATGTTTGCGGAGTTTGGCCACTGCTGCAGGACTAAACTGAATGAAATCCATAGTAATAAATTCTAAAAAATTGGACAGGGTTGCCAGGTATGTATATTTTGTGCTTGCTGACACTGCTTTATCCTGCAAATTGTTGTAGACACTTTCAGGAGAGGCTAAAGTTTCCACATCTGGTGCTAATATCTGGACTTGTTTTCGGTATGCGACTGCTGTGACATGGTCCACAGAATTTCTTTTTCCCACACCCATGGTCTTTAAACTATGTTCATATGATTTGAACAAACTTTGGTAAGTAGTTTTTTTTATTTTACACTGTTCCATTTTCTCCATGAAATCATTGCTGTGTACGTTGACTTCTTTATGTAATTTTAAGCAATGTTCTTTTAAAAACAAAATAACTTTGTCACATAGGTAGCATTTGTAGCCATCATATTTTTTGTATTCTCCTGCTCTTTCTTCTTTTGCTTTATTATCATTGAGAAAAACTGCTCTGGGATATTCTGGATGTTTTTTCCAATGGTGAGTTACATTTACAAATGTTTTGTGACAGCCCGAAATAGGACAAATCCTCACTCTCCTCTTTTTTCTAAAAATATAAACACGAATATGTTAACTGTGATTGACATCTACACATAGGCTTAAACTTGTTGTTTTTCATTGGTTAAACAATGACATTATTTTTGTTAACATAGGCATGTTGTTATTGGTATACTGATGGGTTTAAAGTTTTAAAAATATGTCTTGTTCAGACAGTTTTGTTGCATCAACTTATTATTGTGCAACATAAAATCAATAATTTCGACAATCGCCTGTTTTGTTTTTACACATCCAAGGAACGGATCATATACAAATACAATGTTAAGGGAATTTACTGCATTAAATTGTAACTTTATAGTTTAATTACTAAACAATTGCAAACATTTACTTACTTTTGTTTTAAAATTGGAACCTTTGCAAAAGATTTCGAGTTCGAACTATAAAAACAATGGTGATATCATTTGAAAGCACATTTAAAAACTTAAAAATCAGATGATCTACTCTCTTTCCCAGAAATACAGTTACCGGTAGAATGGGGACGCTTTGGCCCTTATTTTGTACAGTATGCTTTTAAAACAGTTATTGTGTGTTTTTAAAACATTCTATTAATATTAATGTTCAATTGGGTGCATTGGTTAAATGTATTGTTATATCTAAATATAAAATAATGATTCATCGGGGAAGTTTTTAGATTTATCAATTTTTTGGTGTTTTTTTTAATTTCCCCATCCCCGGTTGACTTTCTCCAAGCCAAATTTGACCTAAAACAGTGATCACGGCCTAAAATTCACAGGAGTAGTGAAAGTAATAATCGCTTCGCCATCATCACACAATAAGAATTTTTTTCGAACTATTTGTATAGAATTTGCTTAGCGACTAAATGATCAATGGTAGGTATTTACTAGTTAATCACTATTTTAAGTTTTATCTTCTGTGAGAACATTTCCACAGTAGGCTATCAATGCTGTAACCTTGGGCTGGGCGGAAGGTGTATTTTGACCTATTACACAGATATGGTACTTAAGTTTGTAAGTTTTATTAAAAAAATCTATTAAGACAGAAATATTCATTAAATCCAGCTTCCATTTTGGGCCAAAGTCGCCCCATTTTACTACTAAAGGCAACTGATTTATTGTATTGTTATTATATATAATAATAATATTAAAATTAGTAGGCCTACAAAGAATCTAAGGTTGATTGACAGTGTAAGTGTACAATTACGAAGAAAAATAAATCTACCTTGTCACACTGGAAGTTTCGGAACACGATTCTTTGTTTGATATTTCTGCAGCCAAAGTAGATTCATCTGTGATTTCCGAAGTTGATGTGTGACTAGACTCGTCATCAAATGTGTGACTACACTCGCCAACAATTGAAGTTGAGGTACCGGTACTCATTAGGTCTAGGCTTACAAAAAAGATAATTAGCAGGAGTTTTATTGATTTGAAAAAATATGTATATACTTATGGCCCTGTATGGAAAGAATGTCACTTTTCGCTGAGATCTCGAGTGTGCATGCATCAAATATATAAGTGTGCAGTAAGCAAATGTCCCAGTATAGAAAGTACGGCAGCTGCATACACGAGTTTTCCCCTCTTATGCCCTAAACTTCATTTTAGTGTGCACTTTCCCTCCTACCCGCTTCCCCACTCCCCCTTTTGTTTTTCCCTCCATAACATACTTCACCACGATTTCTAACACCGAAATGCTACCTAAAACAAACCCTCCATGATTTTCCTAACCGCGTTAATTACAAACCGTCTACCCACAATGCATCAGGACTTAACTAATTAGAAAACATGAATGTACCAAGTGGTTAGGCGTAATGTCAATTCACAGATCGTATCCATGAATATTCACTCGATTAACTGGTTAAAGACAAGTAAAAATCATAAGATATTTAGGAATATAGTTCATAACTCAATTAATCAATTCTCTAATCAATAAATTGGATTACATTGATTGAATATTTATGAGTACGATCTGTAAATTCACATTCCGGCAACTGTTTGGTACATTAGTCACTACCACAAAAATATACCAAGTGACGCTTATCTTAAACAGGTGAAACGGCTTTTTTAGCAAATTATCAAAAGAAATAAAAATAAAATGACATAAGAAAGAGAGGAAAAAACTTTGAAAACACATTCACTCAAGCGATGCGATGCCACACATAATTTTACAATACACGTTAATGATGTCATAAAGAAATGAATGCGTTAGGCTTTAAAAAACGCCAAATTCTTTACCTCGAACCCCCGCCGACCTCGAACCCCCGCCGAATTTTCTACCCGGACCCGATGTTCGATTGAAGCTAAACCTCGCAGAGGCCTCTCAGCCCAACGCCCCTTACACGATCGGACTCTTAGGGTGTCGCATTGCCTGTGGTCGGGTGCGCGTCCTCCTACCACCGCCTGGACGGCGAGGACGAGCCGTCGAAAATCAACCTAAGCAGACTTGCCCTGGTGTGCGCGAGTTCGTTTATGACAGCAACCGACGGTCCGGGAGTGTTGCGACCTCCGTAGGTCGTAGAAACAACCTAGTACGACGTTCCATTAGAGTTTTAAAGCGATGCGACATCGGCAAAGGGACCGTTTCGAGGCGCGCGCGGATCTATTCCCTAATTTTCTTGATTTATTTTTTCCCTGCCGCTCGCGCGAGTTTCATTTTCTCGTGCCGGCGATATTCAGGACGAGTTTTGTAAAGGTCATCTTGTAGAAACAACCTACTACGACGATCTATTAGAGTTTCAAAGCGATATAACATCGGCAAAAATGCCAAATCGGGTCGCGCGGGATTCTAGCCCCCTAATTTTGGCGAAAAATTCGTCACAAATCGCGCTCAAGTTTAATTTTCTCTTGCTGGCGACCTTCAGGAAGGGTTTTGAAACGATCAGGTCGTAGATCCAACCTAGTAGCACGTTCCTTCAGAGTTTCAAAGCGATTCGACATCGGCAAGGTTGCCGTTTCGAGACGCGCGCGGATTTACCCCCTGATTTTCTTTATATGCGCTAGAATTTTCCAAATGGCGCTCGCGCGAGTTTCATTTTCTCTTGCTGGCGACATTCGGGACGGGTTTTTAGACGCTCAGGTCGTAGAACCAACCTAGTACGACGATGTATTAGAGTTTCAAAGCGATACCACATCGGCAAAAATGCCAAATCGGCGCGCGCGCGGACACACCCCCGTGATTTTCGTGATTTAATTTTTTCCCTGCCGCTCGCGCGAGTTTCATTTTCTCGTTCTGGCGACATTCAGGACGAGTTTTGTAAAGGTCATGTCGTAGAAACAACCTACTACGACGATCTATTAGAGTTTCAAAGCGATACCACACGGCAAAAATGCCAAATCGGCTCGTGCGGGATTCTACCCCCCTAATTTTAGCGAAAAATGTGTTACAAATCGCGCGCGAGTTTCATTTTCCCTTGCCGGCGACATTCAGGAAGGGTTTTAAAACATTCAGGTCGTAGATCCAACCTAGTACCACGTTTATTTAGAGTTTTAAAGTGATTCGACAACGGCAAGGGAGCCGTTTCGAAACGCGCGCTGATCTACCCCCTGATTTTCGTGATATGCGCTCGACTTTTCCAACAGGCTTTTCTGCCGGGTGACCGACCTCGAAACCCCGCCGAATTTTCTACCCAGACCCGATGTTCGACTGAAGCTAAACCTCGCAGGGGCCGCTCAGCCCCACGCCCCTCACACGATCGGACCCTTAGGGTGGCGCATTGACTGGGGTCGGGCGCGCGTCCTCCTACCACCGCCTGGACGGCGAGGACGAGCCGTCGAAAATCGACCCAATCCGAATTGCCCAGGGGAT
Organism: Ciona savignyi; assembly: GCA_000149265.1. Classification (NCBI taxonomy): domain Eukaryota; kingdom Metazoa; phylum Chordata; class Ascidiacea; order Phlebobranchia; family Cionidae; genus Ciona; species Ciona savignyi. The sequence goes on from CH003249.1 coordinate 515,347, forward strand.
GTGCGCGAGTTCGTTTCTGCATGACAGGCAACCGACGGTCCGGGAGTGTTGCGACCTCCGTAGGACGTAGAAACAACCTAATACGACGTTTCATTACAGTTTTAAAGCGATGCGACATCGGCAAAGGGACCGTTTCGAGGAGCGCGCGGATCTACCACCCCCCTAATTTTCGTGATGCGCGTGGAATTTTCCCCGTCGCGATCGCGCGAGTATCATTTTCTCGTCCGAGCGACGTTTAGGACGGGTTTTTTCACCCTCAAGTCGTAGAACCAACCTAATACGACGATGTATTAGAGTTTCAAAGCGATGTGACATCGGCAAAAATGTCAAATCGGCGCGCGCGCGGACCTACCTCCGTGATTTTCGTGATTTAATTTTTTCCCTGCCGTTCGCGCGAGTTTCATTTTCTCTTGCCGGCGACATTCAGAAAAGGTTTTGAAACGATCAGGTCGTAGATCCAACCTAGTACCACGTTGCTTTAGTGTTTTAAATCGATCCGACATCGGCAAGGGGGCCGTTTCGAAACGCGCGCGGACCTACCCCCCTGATTTTCGTGATTTGAGTTTTCCCCCTGGCACTCGCGCGAGTTTCATTTTCTCGTTCGAGCGACATGCGGGACGAGTTTTCCGACGTTTAAGTCGTATAGACAACCAAGTACCCACGTTCCATTAGCGTTTTAAAGCGGTGCGACATCAGCAATAGGGTGGTTTCGGCCTGCGCGCGGATCTACCCCCCTAATTTCAGCGATAATTTTTTTACAATTTGCGCGCGAGTTTCATTTTCTCGTGCTGGCGACATGCAGGATGAGTTTTGCGACCCCCAGGTGGTAGAACCAACCTAGTAACACGTTCCTTTAGCGTTTTAAAAAGATACGACATCGGCAAAGGAGCCGTTTCGAGGCGCGCGCGGATCTATCCCCTAATTTAAGCAAATAAAATTCCACAATTCGCGCGCGAGTTTCACTTTCTCTTGCCGGCGAACCAACCTAGTACGACTGTTGCACTTTTAGGCAAGGTTCTCGATAGCCTGTAGTCAGCAGCTCTCAACAATATATGTAAAATGCTTGTATTGACGTAAGCAACTAACCCCAATCACACTACAACAGGATATATAAAAGCAAATAGGCGGTAAAGTCTAACGGTTTTTAGCGGGAAGTACATAGATAAAGGCGACAAGTAATTACCAATCAACGCACGCACCGAAATCACGCATCAAGATAACATTGTAACACGACAATCCATTAACGTTTTATAGCGATATCTCATCGGCGAAATTGCCAAATCGGCGCGCGCGCGGACCTACCACCCTCATTTTGGTTATTGAATTTTTCCCTGCCGCTCACGCGAGTTTCATTTTCTCGTGCTGGCGACATGCAGGACGTGTTTTGTAAAGGTCAGGTTGTGCAACCAACCTAGTACCACGTTTCTTTAGCGTTTTAAAGCGATGCGACCTCGGCAAAGGGGCCGTATCGGCGCGCGCGCGGATCTACCCCCCTAAATTTATGGAAACATTTTCACAAATCGCGCGCGAGTTTCATTTTCTCTTGTTGCCGATAAGAAGGGCGAGTTTTGCAACGCTCATGTCGCAGAACCAAGATTGTAAGTACCACGTTCGTTTAGTGTATTAAAGCGATGCGACATCGGCAATAGGTCCAAATCGATGTGCGCGCGGACCTACCCCTCTAATTTTCCTTATGCGCGTTTGAATTTTCCTAAGGCCGTCTCAGCCCTCTGGGGCGACCAAACAAACCATGAAAAATAAAAAAAAGGCCACTCGAAGTACGTTTGTGCTGCACAGTGCATAGATGCATAACGCTACAAAGTTAATTTCGAGTCGATTGGACTTGTCGAAAAAAAGGCCATAATCCGACCTACGTGTATGCAAGGTGCCTGCAACGACACTTGTACGACGCACACCGTTAAGTGCACATCCGACCGTACTCGAGCATACATGCATCGGGCTGGTGGGGACTTCGGGACTTCGACCCTTGAAACTCTGGAATTCGACTCTTGGGACTCGGGACTTCGACCTTTGGGATTCCGGACTTTGAACTCTTGAAACTCGGGACTTCGATCCTTGGGACTCGCGGGACTTGGAACTCTTGAAACTCGGGACTTCGATCCTTGGGATTCCGGACTTCGATCCTTGAAACTCGGGACTTCGACTCTTGGGACTTCGGGACTTTGAACTCTTGAAACTCGGGACTTCGATCCTTGGGACTCGGACTCTGGCTCGGGGCTCGGGACGCGTGACGCGGGACGCGGCGGCAAGGAAAAAAAAAAGCAAAAAAAAAAGCAACCCCCGCACTCCGTGCAGAGATCGCACGCCCGCACCCTCGGCGGACAAACCGACATATCTTGAGTCTCTTCCATGGTTTATTGCACCTCGCCTTTCAAGCAGAGGTTGACCTTCTTCCCGGCCGCATCTTGCCACGGCCTATCGGGTCGGAATCGGGCTCCTTCCACGGCCACGTGGCCGTATATCTACGCCTCTCGAGGCCGAGGCAGGAATGCATCGTCGCTTTCCAGGTGGATTTCTGACTTAATCCCTCGGATAGTAACGTAGCTTCGCACCATTGTCTTAACAGTCCATCACATACGAAGGATTACAGGCGGAATTCTGACTTAGAGGCGTTCAGTCAAAATCCCTCGGATAGTACGAAGCTTCGCACCATTAGCAGCCCATCACATTAACCAAATGTCTGAATCGTTTACTCCGTCCAAGGATCAAAAGGCAACGTCGCTATGAACGCTTTGCTGCCACAAGCCAGTTACCCCTGTGGTAAATTTTCTGGCACCACTTCCGTGAAACTCGCGAGTTCAAAAAAGGATCGATAGGCCACGCTTTCGCGGTCTGTATACATACTGAAGATCAAAATCAATCTAATTCTGCCAAGTCCTATCCTTGTCTGTGGTTTCGCTAGATAGTAGATAGGGACATCAGGAATCTCGTTAATCCATTCATGCGCATTCATGCACGTTCACCTTTATTTATGCGCGCACGCGCGGACCTCTATACGGGTACCCCACGTTAATTTACCGAGAAACCAAGCTATTTGGCCGTCATATCTTGCTCACATTACCGCCACTAAAGCCACCAAGGCTCGATCGCTTTCACCTTCAATTATGCGCGCACACGCGCTGCCCTCGTAGTAAGGACCGAAGCGGTTCCTAGGGGTACCCCACGTTAATTCATCGAGAAACCAAGCTATTTGGCCGACGAACCAACATCAAATCACAAAAATCCACGCGCTGCCCTCATAGTAAGAACCGAAGCGATACCTAGTGGTACCCCACGTTAATGCATCGAGAAACCAAGATTTTTGGCCGGCATGTCGTGCTCACATTACCGCCGGTAAAGCCACCATGGCTCGATCGCTTTCACCTTCAATTATGCGCGCACACGCTGCTCTCATAGTAAGGACCGAAGCGGTTCCTAGGGGTACCCCACGTTAATTCATCGAGAAACCAAGCTTTTTGGCCGACGAACCAACATCAAATCACCGCCAAAAATCCACGCGCTGCCCTCATAGTAAGAACCGAAGCGATACCTAGTGGTACCCCACGTTAATGCATCGAGAAACCAAGATTTTTGGCCGGCATGTCGTGCTCACATTACCGCCGGTAAAGCCACCATGGCTCGATCGCTTTCACCTTCAATTATGCGCGCACACGCTGCTCTCATAGTAAGGACCGAAGCGGTTCCTAGGGGTACCCCACGTTAATTCATCGAGAAACCAAGCTATTTGGCCGGTATGTCCTGCTCACATTACCGCCAGTAAAGCCACCAAGGCTCGATCGCTTTCACCTTCAATTATGGGCGTACGCGCGCTGCTCCTTATAGTAAGGACCAAAGCGGTACCTATAAGGGGTACCCCACGTCAATTCATCGAGAAACCAAGCTATTTTGTCGGCATATCTTGCTCACATTTCCTACAGTAAAGCCACCAAGGCTCGATCGCTTTCACCTTCAATTATGCGCGCACGAGCGCTGCCCTCATAGTAAGGACCGAAGCGGTTCCTAGGGGTACCCCACGTTAATTCATCGAGAAACCAAGCTATTTGGCCGACGAACCAACATCAAATCCCCGCCAAAAATCCACCCGATGCCCGATCCCCAGAAAATTGCCTTTATGTGCGCAAGCACGTCGGAGGTCTATGGAAGTACGCCTCCGTTTGTTTTAATTTAAAACAGTGTATTTAACATGAATATTGGATGTGGTTGGGTGTCAGTGTGGGAATATTAGATGTGGTTGGGTGTCACAGTGGGAATATTGGATGTGGTTGGGTGTCACATTGGGAATATTGGATGTGGTTGTGTGTCACAGTGGGAATATTGGATGTGGTTGGGTGTCACTGTGGGAATATTGGATGTGGTTGGGTGTCACTGTGGGAATATTGGATGTGGTTGTGTGAAATTGTGGGAGTATTGGATCTTGTTGGGTGTCATTGTGGGAATACTAGATGTGGTTGGGTGTCACAGTGGGAATATTGGATCTTGTTGGGTGTCACAGTGGGAATATTGGATGTGGTTGGGTGTCACATTGGGAATATTGAATGTGGTTGGGTGTCACTGTGGGAATATTGGATGTGGTTGGGTGTCACTGTGGGAATATTGGATGTGGTTGGGTGTCACAGTGGGAATATTGGATGTGGTTGTGTGTGTCACGTTTCAGGTCTTAATTCTAATTGACGCGACTAGTGTCGTTTGACTAAACTACAAATGTTTGCAGTTAGTCCTATCCGCGATCAGAATGAATTACAACTCCAATTTTGCAACACGGCCCACCTTCTTTAATGCTAATAATCCACCTCCAACGTCCCATAATAACACCGAAGTGAACGACAATAACCTCATGCATTGTGGCGTCACATAGCAACGGTAATTTGAAAATCACAACATTTTAAACTAGGTCAGGTTGCGCAATACAGAAACATACGCAAGATTAATTTAAATGTAGTTTGTGACAAAGTGCCACAGTGGGAATATTAGATGTGGTTGGGCGTCACTGTAGGAGTATTGGATCTGGTTGTGTGAAATTGTGGGAGTATTGGATCTTGTTGGGTGTCATTGTGGGAATATTGGATGTGGTTGGGTGTCACAGTGGGAATATTGGATGTGGTTGGGTGTCACAGTGGGAATATTGGATGTGGTTGTGTGTGTCACGTTTCAGGTCTTAATTCTAATTGACACGACTAGTGTCGTTTGACTAAACTACAAATGTTTGCAGTTAGTCCTATCCGCGATCAGAATGAATTACAACTCCAATTTTGCAACACGGCCCACCTTCTTTAATGCTAATAATCCACCTCCAACGTCCCATAATAACACCGAAGGTGAACGACAATAACCTCATGCATTGTGGCGGCACATAGCAAAGGTAATTTGAAAAGTGTCACAGTGGAAATATTGGATGTGGTTGTGCTGTCATTGTGGGAATATTAGATGTGTTTTTTCAACCAAAATTTCGTTACCAAAATACCGGTTACTTGAAACGAAATTTCGTTACAAAAATAACGTTAACTTGAAACGAAATTTCGTTACCAAAATATCGTTACTTGAAACGAAATTTCGTTACTAAAATAACGATATTTTGGTAACGAAATTTCGTTACCAAAATAACGTTACTTGAAACGAAATTTCGTTACAAAAATACCGTTTCTTGAAACGAAATTTCGTTACAAAAATAACGTTACTTGAAACGAAATTGCGTTACCAAAATACCGTTTCTTGAAACGAAATTTCGTTACAAAAATAACGTTACTTGAAACGAAATTTCGTTACCAAAATACCGTTTCTCGAAACGAAATTTCGTTACCAAAATATCGTTACTTGAAACGAAATTTCGTTACTTGTAACGATATTTTGTAAACGAAATTTCGTTACAAAAATAACGTTACTTGAAACGAAATTTCGTTACAAAAATACCGTTTCTTGAAACGAAATTTCGTTACAAAAATAACGTTACTTGAAACGAAATTTCGTTACCAAAATACCGTTTCTCGAAACGAAATTTCGTTACCAAAATATCGTTACTTGAAACGAAATTTCGTTACTTGAAACGAAATTTCGTTACTTGAAACGAAATATCGTTACCAAAATACCGTTTCTTGAAACGAAATTTCGTTACCAAAATATCTTTACTTGAAACGAATTTCGTTACTTGTAACAATATTTTGGTAACGAAATTTCGTTACAAGTAACGTTATTTTAGGGTTTGTTTCACGTTGTATTTTTGCTTTTTTTGGACTCTCTGGCGTGATTTAGTGGCCAAAACAAGTTTTTGCATCCTGTTTCAAAAAGTTTCCATAAAAATAACGTTTCGAACAATAACCGGATTTTTAAATACCGTTACCAATATCGTTACGAAATTTGAAAATTTGGTAACGAAATTTTAATTTCGTAACACTATTTACCGTTTCGAAACGTTATTTGGCGTTTCGAAACACTATTGGTAACGGTATTTTATTTTTCAATGCAAAAAGATAGGACCGACTTTACCCGTTATATTTAACATTATGTAGTTTGTTTGTAAGTAATATTATATTAAACTGTCTGGAGATGTTAAGCTACAAACACACATGGTTAAAATCAGAAGTAAATCAACATATTATGATATATGTCCCTATGTATGCAATTACTAACTTTAGAAAATTATTATCTTTAACACCAGCCACAGCTAAAGTTGAGTTAATATCACGACAAGCTGTTTGAGAGGCGTCGTAAGTCTTTGCGGATGGCAACACACGGTAGACGAAACCATTTCCCGGTGCGTACCATTCTTTTCCGTCTAAAGCTGAAAGTGTAAAATCATCAATTTCGCCCAAACCCAGAAGACAAAGAATATATGGAGTATCACGGTTACGTGATCTGGAATCAAGCTTACAGAAACAAGTAAACTACAATAAATATGTTTGTTACCTTCCAGATTATAACTTAGTTTTGGCCAAACCAGACCGAACTAGAGATATGTATTGGTACAATACATTTAGACTTATTATTATTTAATTGGTTCCTATAATAAAATCACTAACCTAAGTAAAACCTCCAATCGATAATCATATCCGTTTCCCAGCCTGTGGACTGGTCGGTTCGCTCCAATTCTACCCAAAACCCGTTGATTTTAATTTCTTTTACTGTGACCTTAAATTTATGTGGAAGGTTTGGATCCTCTATCCTGACTGTTGCGTCCGCAAAAACCGGTACAGAATCCAGACACAATTTGTAGATGACAAACGCCCTTTTCTTCGGCGAATTAGATGAAAGATACAGATTAAAACTTCCGCTTGTCGAAGCATTCACTTCTGAAATGTTCTTACGATTAACATTACATAAAATGCCTATTGGAAATCTTACCTGATACAGACATGCTTAAACCACAAACAACCAACCACAGACTAAAGATGTTCATGATTAATTGCTGAAAATACGAGAAATTACACCTGGTTATCTAAAAATACAGACAAAATTGCTGAGGTAGGGAAACTTTTTAAAATAAATTTTATTTATTTCTTATTATACACCTACCATACTTAATATTCCGAGTCTTCCTTTACAAACTGATATTTGGTAGTAATTCCGTTAATTTTTATTACAAAATCTATGTCCTATCGCAACTTTCGATATTATGCAACATAAAAGTTACATTTGACAGAGCATACATTTGAGGTGACTACAAACGTAACGACCTACAGCATCCAAACACAGACATACGTTTGTTAAACGATGTACACGTCATCATCAGCGCATAGTTTTTATAGAGAAATAACCCGACCATGTAATAGAGCTCTCATCATCATCATATAACTTCTCGGTAAATAATCGAATACTTGCACAAGAGGACTTTTCAACCTTAGATATATATATATATATATTAGATTTGCCTGGGTAAATGCTGGGTAAAAAACATTAAAGAAACACCCGTTAGGCGCGAAAATATACAATCGACGACCGGTTCCCAACATTTAGACCAAATTTGATTTCGTTATTTTATGCTTTTCGATAAAACAACTAAAAACTGTTCATTTCAAAAAAGTACGGGATATTAAGGTGTATAGTTGTTTTATAAATACGGTTATAGTGTAATACATTTACACATGAGTTTTATACTTCAAAGGATTTTCCGTGTGAACTTGAGGTATGTAGTTTTATTATTTTACATATTTCGTTATAATATGAAGGAAATAATACTATCCATTCCCGAAAACGGCGTCATAATTAAATGTTTGGGTCAGTCGGAAATATCCCTTGGGAAAATACGCCTTCCATACTCAATACTCCGAGTTTCCCTTTACAACCTGATATTTGCTGGTTATTCCGGTAATTTTGATTGCAAAACTCATGTCGTTTCGCAACTTTCGAGGTTGTGCAGCTAGAAAGTTACATTTGATAGATCATACATTTGAGGTGACTACAAACGTAACGACCTACAGCATCCCAGCACAGACATACGTTTGTTATACGATGTACACGTCATCATCAGCACATTGTTTTTATCGAGAAATAATCCGACCATGTAATAGAGCTTTCATCATCATCATATAACTTCTTGGTAAATAATCGAATACTTGCACAAAAGGACTTTTTTAAACGTCATACGAAATGAGAAATACATTTTAATAACACAGTGCTCTTTGTAATTACTAAATAATCCTATTGCCAGTTTTATTGTTATTTTTGAGATTAATTACTTTTGTTATTGTTTTTAACCTTACTTTTAACGGCCTACATAAATTGATGTGGCCTAACACATTAATCATGCACAACACACTACAATAGCAAGGGTAACTGGACTGTAGCGCGAGGCAAACTAACGATTACCCGTGTGATAGACTCCCCCTTTTCCCATTTACATGGATAAACATAAATTTATTTATTTTATTATAAGTTTGGAATCCAGGATAGGCACGTTTCCAAGAGCGTTTTTCTATGTTAGTCTGTATATGTATCGGTCGCGTTAATCAATCGACCACACGACTGTACTAAACATGAACAAGTTGTAAAACAAGTTGTTACTAGTTCAACGCCCGTCTGGCGAATATTTGATATACACATAGGATTTGATAGGATATCCATGTTTATCCCGGTGAGTGGGAAAACCGAGGGGGTTAACACACGGGCAATCGTCAGATCACCTCGCGCCCATCGTCGGGTTACCGGAACTATTGCAGTGTGTTGTATATGATTGACACGTTCCTTCAATTTGGTAGAACCCATTAATCCGCTGGGTTCAGGCAATGTCTGTAAAGTGCCTTGCACAAGGACACACCCGACAAGCTAGCGACCAGTTTTGCACATGCAACCTTTCGATGAAAGGCGACTCATTTAACCGTTAGACCAACGGGCCGGACAACATCCGAACACATACTTAATATTATGTTCAGTATACCCTTATTAAAAATAAATTACGTATCGCTAAATAATGCATCGTCATTTGTTAGTCTCAAGTCGCGTTGATTGCGGTACCTGCAAATATTCTTTTGTTTAGTAATTATCATCACACGTCACGTAGTGTACAATTTTTCGGAAACCTAGTACTATGAAGTCATACTATAGGGGGTGTTCAACTAATTATTCTTCCTATCTCTCCAATAGAAAGTGACCCCACAAAAAATAGCTGTTACTAACAATCCTGACTTAGGAACTCTTTCCCCAAAATAACACAAAGCAGTGCACAATCAACATAATTATTTGAAAAAGCACTGCTCTACCATTACAAAATTTACCTAAACGAGAACACAGGCGCGGAGCCTAGCGCATGCTCGTTCCAACCAAAAAAAACATTGGGGAACCACCATCATTGTAACTCAGCAAAATACTTGTTTAAAAACAATGACAAAGGATGGCCACTCGTCACATCCTGCCGCGCATAGAAGTCTTCTATAGCGATTGCCAGTATTGTAAATGTTTGACAAAGCCATACAATTTTAATATGCAGGCTTTATACTTGTTTTGGACTCTTTAAATAATTTGATTATTAATTCCGTGCATGGTCGGTATTTCATTTTTACATTAGACGATATACGGATAGAGAAACAATTACAATATTTAAGCGATGTAAACGGCAAAGAAGTTATTAATATCAATCCTTATATATACAATGAAGAAAAGTTTTTGTTGAGATAAAAATTGTAATCAAAAGCAGAAAAGACCCCGATATTACTCTATCGTTTGATACCATCATTTTATAAACTATTGAATAGAAAATAAACGTTTTTAAGAAAGCTGTGTTTAATTCCGGATCAATTAAATGTAAGTTTTATTTATATCTTTTAAAAAGAGTGTTAAAATATACAAATAATATAGTCAATTATTTACTTTTCGTGACCGGGCTAAGATTCGAGTTTGCAGTAGGACCATAACCGGTATTAAATATAATTCTGTCAATTAGAAACATAAAGTTGTAAATGTAATTTTTGCACATAATTTTATAGGTATAAATACTGTTTGGTTACTCTGTCGCACAAGGCAATACGGTTCTCGTTTTTTGGGGTATTTAGTGAAAAGAGTTGTACTTGAGAACAAAATTAACAACTTTAATTAAATAAATAAATTAATGTGTTTTTTTAACAGTATTCAAAGGAGTTTATCCTCCAAAAGGACGTTCACACAAGGGGCGTGTAATTCTAGTTTCCCCACAGTTATTGTCATTCATATATTCCTCCACTATTTCTGCACAATTCTCCGACCTCCCGCCGCTTGGGTTACCAGGATACCATTCAGGCTTCCCACTTTGAAGCAGACTTCCGTCTTCCCAAACCCATTTCCCTTCCTGTGCGCGATCGGTGAGGCCTAACCAAAGTCTTTTGACGGTCGGGCCTAAGTCGGGGAACTTTACTCGATTGTAGGATGCGATTTTCCTTTAGTAAACACAATTTTTTTTTAACAAAACATAACTTTACGTTTTGCTTTATTTGGTTTGTTTGTGTGATGAGGTTGTTTTTACTTGTGGTATTATTAGATTACAAATATAAATAGGTAAAACCACAAGTAAAATCAACACATGTAGTATGTTTCTGCGATTATAAAACACTAACCTCAGAATATTAATATCTCTGACACCAGCCACAGCTAAGTTTGAGTTAATATCACGGCAAGCTGCTTTGGAGTCGTCGTAAGTCATCGTAGATGGCAACACACGGTACATGTAGCCGTTGCCCGGAATGTACCACTCGTTCCCGTCTAAAGCTAAAATTGTAAGTTAGTCTAATAATATTCTATCTTTAAATATATAGATGCTGGTATGATGGGGTATAAACTAAGTTATAACCCCAATAAAGTTAACCACATGCTAACTACAATTATTTGTTAAGATGTTTATTGTACCCTTTAAGCATGGTAACCATACCACACTACTTTGTGTAGCCTCTGTATTTTAGCGCTGAGGAAATGCTAATCATTTAATCGTTTTCTATACCGAAAATGAAATTATTAACCTGAATAAAACCTCCAATCGATAATCAGATCCATTTCCCAGCCTGTGGACTGGTCGGTTCGTTCAAGTTCTACCCAAAACCCGTTGATTTTAATTTCTTCCACTGTGACCTTAAATTTGTGTGGTAGGTTTGGATCCTCTTTCCTAACTGTTGCGTCCGCAAATACTGGTACAGAATCCAGACACAATTTGTAGATGACAAACGCCCTTTTCTTTGGGGAATCAGATGAAAGATACAGATTAAAACTTCCGCTGGTCGAAGCCTGCACTTCTGAAATGTTCTAACGATTAAAATTACATAAAAAATTCTATGTAAAAAAACTTACCCGATACAGAGATGCTCAAACCACAGACAACGAACCACAGACTGAAGATGTTCATTATTATTTATTTAAATCTTCGATAAACTACTCCTGGTTTTTAACAATATAAATAAATTGCTGATATATGAAAACTTTATATGCAGTTTGTAATTCTCTTACATTTTTTAATACATATCTATGTTTATAATAAAAATCAAGTCGAGCGAAAATACAGGTTCTACATCGTACGTAAACTCTACTTTCTATCTGGATGCAGCGAGAACGCGATGCACACATACCGTTACAACATAATGGGGAAACATAACGTTTATTATACGATATAAACGTCATTTCAACGCATAATATTTTCCCAGAAATTGATCTACTATAATGCTCTTATCATGTTATAATGCTCTAATAACATTTTCCGTTAACTTTCCGAGAAATCTTTAAACGCACACATCGACTTTTTATTATGCATACGTATATACAAAGATAGATAAGTGCTAAAAAACATAGTGGCACCTTTATAATTAAGGAAACCACCACACCTCCAATTCGATTGTTATTTTTAGCTTAAATTAATTTTTCTATTAATGGTAATGTTAAACCGATTGCAAAATTGGTGGTGTAACGCTACCAAAAAGCACACAGTATTTGCATACTTTGAATAGGTATAACTGACTCTATCAAACAAGTATAGAAATGGTTTGTATTAATATGCTAAGGAAATCTTTTATAAAAAAATAAAAAGCTTTCTGAAACTCTTTTTATGTTGAAAACGATAGAAATTTATTTCTGAAATATTTAAATATACAAGTTAGCTAACTGCAGATAAATCAATTGCTGTTTTGTTTATAGTTGGTGCAATATATGTATAGTAACTTGTGCAAATACTTAGACTGTATATGCTATAAATCCATACATTACGCTATGAAACAATTTTTATAGGACGGGACATTTTTATATTTCTTAATTCACAAAATTATATAAATATTGAGTATACACAACATTTGTAACAGAATCCGTATTGGGCTAAATTAAAGCGGCGATTAAAATATTGTAAAATAAAAATGATTTGAAGATAAATAAATGGTCCTATTTGTGACGTTCTACATTCCAGCAACAAGTGACATTTTAAAATAATCTTGGCAAAATCGGTTGCAACAAACACACAAGTATCATCTGTGTCTATTTAAGTAGAATCTTACAAGTTATAATTTCTCAATATGAAATTATAATTTTCTTAATTCCAGTTGTAAGCAGCTTGCTTTCACAACTCGACATTCGATCGGTCGCATGGCAATACCGGCTCATTTGACAGAATGCGTTCATCATATTATGTTTGAAGGGTCTTTCACCTCCGTTATCTATAACTCCAGATACGTGTTATGTCATCCCAGAGTTAAGATTATTGATTTGGTTAATGTTTTCCGGTAGACTCTTGTGGTACTTTCATTGTACCGCTAATTTTATTTCTTCTGGATTTGAAGTAGGCACCGCCTGTATCACAGATAGTAGATTTTGACTTGAGTCACGTTGTTGAATTTGACTTTGTCCCGTAAAAACTACACGTCCTAAAGAATTAATTACCTGTCAAAAATATATTATAAATAGTTGAGCATAATACCTTAATTGGTTAATTAATTAGTTTAGTGCATGTCAACAGAACGGATTTTATGTCGAAGCCAGTGGCTTTTTAGTCGGTTTTGTCCCTGGGCAAAAATCTTAGCGGAAATCGTCTTACCCCATGAATGGGTTGACACTTAGGCTACAGAACAATATACAAAACACTGAAATGGCTTTGCCAACTGGGACATAGGAACGAGTTATGGAATGGTAACTGTTGATAAATACTTTCTAACGGTTACCAATGTTAGTTCTCTATTCGCCAAGATACATTTAACACACCCAAACATTTTAGTTTGGTGTAATGTGTCCATTTTGTATCACGTTAGGTGTAAATATAAGATTTCGAACTCATAATGGGCTCCTCAATATAGCCGTTTTTATAAAGGCATTCGTATATGTATCGACCCCGTTTAAAATTAGGCAACACTTACTTCGTACTTATAAAGAAATAGTGTTTCATTTTCATTACTGGTAAAATGCAATGTCCTATCACGCTTATAATTGTAATCAAACCCATATAGTTATCAAACCCATCAAATAACCAGGAATCAGAATATATGTTTTTCATGAAATGAAATCACTTTAGAAAAATAAATTCGAATTCAAACACTTACCATAGAATCTTTATTTGCCTTGAAAATATCAGAAGGTTGTAAATTGTTTAATGCTTCAATCTGATAAATAAATATATACAGTTGAAAAAAAAACACATATTTTTTGTCAGTGATGTAGATTGTTATAAAGTGTTCTTATGTCTATAGGTATTGAAATGACAGGCTTCCGGATGTATGTGTTTAAAACGTGGCCTCATTCATTCTAATACTTGCATTGGCAAGCGGGAGGTACAAAATTAATAAATTGAGATCTAAGCACATTGAGCATAAATATCTTGATAAAGCATACAAAATAACTTACATGCTTTTTTGCAATTTTCTTATTTTGTTCCCGTTGGCGTTTGATTGCCATGGCGTCCTTTCTCTGTTGGTGACTTGCAAGTGCTGCTCGCTTGGCATTTAACATGTTCTTTTTAGATTGTTCTCTATAACATAAGTGCAATTTAGTTGTATAATCATATTTCGTTTATATCGATTATAGACTGTTCGACGAATTTTAATACGTGTCGTAATTTTGGTGGAGGTGGTGATATATATAGGGATGGGATTGGATAATTATATTTGTCCTTATAAATAAAAAAAAACTCGTAAATGAAGTGTTATCACATGGGCCACTGTCGGGTTTCCGAAGCTGTTGTAATGTGTTGTGTATGATTGAGGCGTTCCTTTAATTTTGATGGTTACTTGCTTGATCCATTTATGTTCTGACAGGTATAGTAACAGGATTTAACGATATCTTAGCACATCGGCCATCTATATATGGGCTGTCCTTTTTATTTTTGTAATTGGAAAATCTGTCATTTTGTGTCATTCTTGAAATTAATCAATTCAAGGTTATGTACTGTAAAATATAACTAATTGGATCCTCTGTCGGATATAAGTCATCTTCTACTTTAGAAAGTAATAAGTCAAATATTCAATATGTAAGTTGCATGGCAACTATTGCTCCACATTAACCGAATTGAAACAAAACTTACTTAAAGTGCTCTTCACGTATTCGAGCATCAAGCTCTTTGTCGCCGGAAGTGACCTCAAACCACCAGTTCCAGTGGTACAGCGGCTGGGTTCGGTTGTCTACAATTCGACTTTCCATCGCGTAGCATCCTTAGTAAATATTTATTTTCAAACCTAAGTGTTGAAACTATGCAATATAGCACATGATACGATATAAAATAAATAAGTAATTCATGGACTTGTGTTTTTTTGCCATGCTAGTTGATTTGTTGTAACTCGTCAGACCGTCCACCAAAAGGTGAAGGTTTGAAACCAGGTAAATATTGCTTCAACAAAGTGATTTAATGAGTGGAAATATTTTAACAATGTTTTTAAAATATTTAACAACTTGTAATATTGTAACGCTTATGAGGAATCATTTTCTGTTTTGTACACTATTTCGCACCGTTTATACCAGATATATTTTCACTTCTATATCAACATTAGTTTATATAAAATAACATTAGTTAATGTATGTTACATAAGGTTCTAGAATACACAATTATAACCGTATCTCAACGCTTAATTGACAAACATCTACCAACCTGGGACGTTTGGTATAGGGAATTGCGCAGTTTGAAATGTATATTCACGAGGCGTTTGAGGATCTTCAAAGTTCGGTAGTTTGTTGCCAGGCCAAGTAAACCGGAACATGTCTAAAATAATAGGATTGTAAGCGATTGCTGCTTTGAAATTGTGGTTTAATGCCACTAAAAACATCTGCGAAAAAGCCTGCCTTTTTCCGCAATAGAAATAAGTCAGTCATGAAAGTAACCTGTGTTTAGTTTGGATAAAAAAAGTTATTTAACTCTTATCAAAGTGAATTGGAAAACTAGGCAGGGTTTCCACAACGTGAGCTTACATTACGCATATTGTCGGTTAGCAAAGTTAGCAGCGTGCGTTTGAAATGTCGTTTTAATTTTAGCACAATACATTAATCCACTGTTTTCCGGCGATATCCGCAAAATGCCCCCGTGCACAAAGACACAACCGACCAACGAGCGACCAGTTTCCATCACAAAACGCTTCGACTCAAAGGCAAGCATTAACCAGGCTAATCGACCAGATAGTTTCTCCATATGTGCACCCAGCTTTAGAACTAAATCACACAACCAAACACGCACAATAACACTTTCGGCAACTTGACTTGCCTGAACCTAAAATAAAGAAAGCCTTTTGTGTTTTCCCATTTACGGGATGAAATTGCATCATGTGAAACATATTATTTAATTACGATGAAACTACAATTAACATTGCATTAACCCAAATTATCCAACCTACTTTCATTTTTACTAAGTTGTCCTTCAAAGTTTGTATTTTCTCTGTAGAACAGTGATGTAGACGGTTGAAGCAGAACCTGTAAACAAATTGGGAAAGACCTCGTGTTAATTTAACAAGATAATAATATTACATGATCAGCAATGTAACATGATCTCGTGATCGTATATGTCACATGATATCATACCATCACTTATGTCACATGATCATACAAAGATTATGTCACATGATCGTATTTGTCACATGATATCATACCATCACTTATGTCACATGATCGTATATGTCACATGATATCATACCATCACTTATGTCACATGATCTGACAGACACTTATGTCACATGATATAACACGATCACTCATATCAAATAAACTTACAAACACTTATGTCATATGATCGTATATAACACATGATATCGTACCATCACTTATATCAAATGATCTGACAAACACTTGTGTCACATAATATCATGATCAGTTAGTTTTAAAGAATGTTCAGCCATTACGACGAAAAACGTAAACCTCGTAATATAAAGTACATTTCCTTGCTTACGATAGATTACTTTTTGTTTAAATCACTAGGTTGGTATAATTGGTCAGATTGTTTCCTTGTCATACCGATAAAAGACATTTAATATTTAAGCATCATTCAAAGTAATAACATTAAAGCATAACTAACCGAAAATTGAACAGTAAACTTGAACCAGTGTTGTGGAACTGATACGTTGGTAAGATTGATCTGAAGTAGTTTCTTGAGAATCTGGAAATCACCAGAACCTCCTGGACAATATCTTGTGAAGGCAACTTTTTTCGGAAAGAACAACTTCCGTCTTGGAAGGGTGAAATTAAAGGGAATTTCTTTCTCCGGTACCTTTGGTTCTAAAGCACCGCTTATTACGACATGTCTTGGTACATTGCTCCGACGTAGCGTGTATTTCTCTTCCGAATTCTCGCGTTGAATACCTTTGCATTCTGGCCTCAGTTTCTCGCATAGGTCAATAGCATCATCGTAATTATCGACAATGGAAAATCGAAATTGGGAGCTTGGTGTTGTGGGTATGTTAATGTGCGGCGGAACTGGTGGCGCTTTCTTCTTTGATTTCAAGAACTTTTCAATTAAATGTGAAGCTTCTTTGACGTGCGTTAATTCAATGCTGAAGTCAAGATATTTGCCTTCGGTCCGATCATATCGACACGGCCCTACAGAAATAAGGTTACAAATGGGGTGTTGGATACAGGTTAGGAAAGGTTGCAGGTTCGAAACGGGTCGCTAGCTAATCGGATGTGTCATGGGGCACTCAACGGACATTGCCTGAACTCAGCAGATTATTGGGTTCTACCAAATTTAAGGAACATGTCCATCATACACAACATACTACAATAGCTCCGGTAACCCGACGTTGGGCGCGAGGTGATCTGACGATTGCCCGTGTGTTAACCCCATTAGTTTTCCTATTCATGAGGATAAACATGAATATCCTATATTTTCCTATTCTCGTGAATGGTATACATAAGGCACGTTATTACACGGGTTATCGTAAGATTACTTCTCAGTTATGCTAAGGAGCGTTCTCACACAAGAAGCCGTCAGACAACCTCGCTTTGGGTCAGATAACCTCACGTTGGATTAAGACGGTTCTTAAAATTTGGTAAAACTCATCATTTCACTAGGTTCAGACAATCAGTAAAGTGCCCTGACAAAGAATACAACCGACCAGTTGGCGACAAGTTTTGAACCTGCAACGCCCTAACCACCATGCTACTCGGCCAGTGAATGAACACAAAGTGTAAAATAAAACCTGGATAAAACTTTACTTCCTGACGTCTAGGATGTAAATCAACTATCCAATTAACAGTAATAACGCAATAAACTTATTGGGGGTAATCGGCGTTTTAAAAATATCTTCCAAGCATCCCAAGTAGATATGGTTACCAAATTCATTAAATAGGATAGGATATTCAGGTTTATCCCAGTGAATGGGAAAACCAAAGAGGTTAACACACGGACGATCGTCAGACCACCTCGCGCCCATCAAGGCGACGCATTTAACCGCCAGACTAACCGGCCGAAATATATAAAGAACTATAAATAACTTTTATTCACCGTTTTTAATATCAACGTCCATCGCAGGTGAATCGTCGAGGTGCAGAGTTATTCTTTGAATATCCAGCTTGCGAATGTCGATGACAAACTTGCTGTAGGTGGGGTGAGATTCCGTTGTAACAAGGCGATACTTTAAGTCGGATAGGCCATCCGTCTTTGCTCGCTGCACACGCGTTTTGTTGAGACGAGTTCTAAACACCGTATAAGTTAAAATAAGAGGTGATAAAAGTTCCGTTTACCTTGCTAAGTTTCGAACTTTTATCTGTCTTGTTAGATCCAGTTTAAATGACAATTTATAAACTGTTTTGCCATTCGACCAGAGGACTCCGTTAGGGTGGCAATCCAACCATGGTATAGAATAAAACCATTGAGAATGAATACTTAACACTATTGTACTTATCGACCTACTACCACATGATTACTGTCGGGTGACCAGAACTATTCCGTTCATAATAAGTAATAGGGAAAGAGATAAAAAATATTTGCTTGGGAGCATAGTAATAAGTAAACTAGTTAAGTACTTACGGAAACTTGTTAGGACTAAACTTCCACGGGTGCTTGTGTACGATCATCTTATACCGACCAATATTTAGGGGGACCGCAATAATTTTCATACCACTGTATATGAAAAATTATTACAATTAAAGCAAAACCAATAATTCTTCCAAATTAGTCCGTTTTGTTCTTTTTTGAAATAAGTTTTGAATCCACGATATTTAGAGGGACCGCAATAATTTTCATGCCACTGTAAATGAAAAATTATCACAATTAAAGCAAAACCAATAATTCTTCCAAATTAGTCCGTTTTGTTCTTTTTTGAAATAAGTTTCGAATCCACGATATTTAGGGGGACCGCAATAATTTTCATGCCACTGTATATGAAAAATTATTACAATTAAAGCAAAACGATTAATTCCTACAAATTAGTCCGTTTTGTTCTTTTTTATAATAAGTTTCGAACCCACGATGATCTCGTCAAACGTTCCGTTTTTTTATAGAAATCGGTGTTGCGTTAACCACTCGGCCACACAATCGTTAACCATATTCGTTTTTTTTCAAATAACTTGATTCTTAATTGTAGCTTTAAGTTAACGACTAACATTCTGTCATATTTATCCGCTTTCGTTTATTGTATCTAGTATAATAGTTTTCTATGTATCATTGTATCATTTGAATACCTTTTTTGTTGTAAGGAAAAAATTAACTAACTAAATACTAAATATAATTGAAACCAAATAATAAAATAACGTCATCTATAAATCGAAACATAAAATGGCTGCATTTTTATGTTTACCATTTTTATTGGACTTAGTTTTGAACCTGAATTGGACTTTTATGCAAAATTATGTGTTCGGATCGGTAGCGTTAACCGTCAGATCACGCAACCTTTCAAAGCAAGTAACATATTTTACAGGGCTAATTTTCGAAACCATAATGGATTCTTTACTAAGACCGTTTTCGTAGAGAATTTGATATCGGTCGTGTTAACCTTCGGCTAAACTAACATATTGTTTACTGTCCTCAGTTTCCATCGCATTATGGGTTCGTTGTGAACTGTATAATCGAGGAACGTTGTGTTTAAACGAGGGCACGCCAAATTTCAGGTGTGCACATGTGTTTTAAGGAAGTGTAATTAATCGGTATGTTAAATTAATTATTAAGATCGTGTTGTTTATTTTCTTGTACTTACCGCTTCAATACATATACGAAACAAAATCTATGGTGTTCGTGAGGCATTCGAAGTGAGTAACTGATTAAACGTGCAAGCTGATATACGGACATAAGCAAAGGGGCCGTAACAATAACTATCGTTCGTGCTTATCATTCGGCGACACAACCTTACACGCCACCGTACATTTATTACTATTAAATAAGAATGACTTAAAATAATGACCTTTTGCGCGTTATTTCTCCTGTAGCGAATGAGATTACGGTTTCACACCTAAATGTGGTTTCAAATGCCAACAGGTTCTAATTTAGCAGGACGACCGTGCCGCGAGGGGTTTAACACCCATAGATCCCAGTTCGATAAAATAACTGTAATAAGCACTCTGTGTACAAAGCTCAATTGCCAGATATAAGATATAATAGAATACTTTTGTTTATCCCACAATGGGAAAACTGCAATTTTGGAAATTTGAATGTAAGTACGAGGTAATCGGAGGATTTTTTGTATAAATCCATCTGCGTTTTTTCCGAAAATAAGTTTCCTTTTAGAATTACATTCCCCACTTCACTCGCAAACGTGTTCTAATTAAAAGGCTGCACACCTGTTAAATATGCGGAATTCCATATCGTTATCCTCCCCACCCCAACCCCAAAATTGGTTTGAATGTCCGTTCGCTTTCCTGTACTGCTCGGGTGTAATTCCGGTCACCCCGCCAAAGTCTGTGCCATAGTGTGGCTTGTAGTTGAACTTGTCTATTGCTGGAATGTACGGAAATCGATCTAGACGTTAAAAGGGTATAGTATTGTTCTGGAGATATACGGGTGGATATGTATAGGATATGATATTCATGTTTATCCTCGTGAATGAAAAAACACAAGGGGCGTTACCACACGGGTAATCGTCAAATCACCTTACGCCCCCGTCGAGTTGGACTAGTGCAATTGCGGTGTGTTTTGTATGATTTAGACGTTCCTTCAATTAGGAGAAATTCCAGTAAGTTCAGGCAATGTCCGATAAGCACCTTGACCATAAAAAACAACCGACAAGTTAGCGACCAGTTTCGAAACTGCAACCGTTCGGTTGAAAGACGCACTAATCCACCAAATCAATCCGAAATTTATAAAAATGTTTGTCATGATATCTTGGTAGGTTTATATAGTACTTGGACTTTCAGCCAACCGGTTGTAGGATTGAAACTGGTTGGCTGTGTTCCTGGGCAAGGCACTTATTGATAGCATCAGAAAAAACACATGTATACTGTGTGGTGGTCTAAAGGCATTTGATGAATAGACTTGTTTCTTCCCTACACGCCTATTGATGAGATTGTAGTAGCTTACCCGGTGACATATGTTTCGGTTGGTCGCCACATGAGTATATGTTCCTATCATCTTCTGGAATCATGTCGACGTCATGGAAAATTATGCAATCGTAGAAATCAATTTTCATTGCTTCTTCGAAAGCCGCGTTCATAATCAACGCTTTGTTGAACTGCCCGTCGTCAAACTGTTAGGACAAAGATGAAATGATATCTTTTACCACCGTGAATGGGAAAAGTGGCGTTATCACACGGCCAATCATAAAATTAATTTGCGAAAACGCAAGGGAGCCTTATTACACGGGTAATTGTCAGATTAGCTTGCGCCCACCGTGTGATTAACAGAAGAGCGATGCAAAAGATAGGATGTTCATGTTTATTCCCGCGAATGGGAAACGCAATGTGCTTAAACACCCGGACAAACGTTAGATTACCTAAACACCCGCCCATCGTTGGGTTACTGTAGCTTTTGTAGTGTATTATGTATAATTAATATGTTCCTTCAATTTGGTAGAACCCATCATCCCACTAGGTTCAGACAATGTGTATATAATTGAGACTTTTTTACTGCTTTACAATCTATCAATCAACTGGGTCAATGTAATGAAGTGCCCTAATCGAAGTCAACAACCAACTAACTTTCAACCAGATTGACCCAAAACCCTTTTTGAAAAAAATGAGGAGTTTTGAGGGTTGAAAACCTAATCAGGCAAAAAAATTCTATTAATTTTATTTTAAACCCCTGATTTCATTTCGGTACTTATTTAAATAAGGGGTGAAAAACCTCAAATACAATGCTTTTAAATACAAGGGATTAAACACCCTATGGTTTCAATGCTTTTGGGTTAAAGTAATAAAAAAGCTTTAGGTTTCAATATAATTATTCCTTTACCTGTTCTGATACATATATGCAGTAAGCTATTCCTTGTCGCTGCATCATCGGGTGCAGATAATACAACAACGTCTTTAAATGAGCGTCCCGGTCCTTGAAAGGAACAATTACAGCAATCTTCTGGCTGTTGTATGGAGAAATTATAATTAGTGCGATTGTATGCATGTACATTTTAAATCCAATAAAACAATGTAACTTGAATTATTAATGAAAGAATGGGATATTCATGTTTTTTCCACGTGAATGGGAAAACACAAGATGCGTTAACACGAGAGCAAGCGTTAGAACACCTCGCGCCCACCGTCGGTTATGATCGATTATTGCATTTCCACATTTTAATGTTTTTCATGTAATTATTGATCGTATATAATGTGGTCAAATATGGTTTGTTCTACAAAAGTAAATGGTCGCTAGTTAGTCGATTGTGTCCTTGGGCAAGGCACTTAACGGATATTGCCTGAACCCAGCGTATTAATGGGTGCTACTGAATTGATGGAACGTGGGTATATCATATACAGCACACTGCAATAGCTCCGGTAACCCGACGGTGAACTCGAGACGATCTGACGATTGCCCGTGTTTTAACCCGCTTGGTTTTCCCATTCACGAGGATAAACATGAACATCCTATCCTAACAGCCGCTCTGTCCGGTTCTTGTCGAAGGAAACACCACGTCAAACTCACGTTGGAATACAAGTCGGGTTGTAACATCCACCGCGCAATAAATGATGATTTGAAATGTTTTCTACTTCTTCAAAACTTGGTGTAATGTTCGGATTGATATGCATTTCGCCCACTGTAGAATATGAGTTAAGTAGAGATAATATATCATATTCGTTAACCCTTTCCGTGCATATTTGTCTAAGCTAACCCCAAATTAGATATATACAGCACGCCAATAACATTTACCTAAAAAATTAAAACATTAAGTTTATCTAAACGTCTTGTTGTGAGGTTGGCAAGCAATTTTACACTTCTTTATAATAATAATAATAGGAAATCTGAAGCTCGAGCGGGAATTTACATAGAAAGGCGAGGCCTTTACGGACAATTTCCTAATTCTTTTTATTCTTTTAACTTGGGTTTTTCCCGCTGCGTCCTTCAAATTTTACATTATGTGCTTGCTGTAACAGATGTTATTTTCCGCTTTTCCGATACCCTCATTTATAAGTTGATATTCGTTTAATTACTGCTTTTTTTTAAAGCAAATACACAATAAAACTAAGCCAATATTTTATAATGATATACCGAAGATATGAATAAAACACAAAAATAAACAAATAATACCAACTCCCTCTCAGGATTTCCTGCATTTTAGTCTACTACATATTTTTGTTCAAGTTTAACCGCCATTCATGTTGTATTTAATTAGCAATTTTAAACACTGTTCGTTTTGCCGTATTTTTTCTGTTCCTGGGTTATTTTAATGATTGCTGCTATTTGCAACTTTTACAAAAAGGAGATAATTAAACTAAACTTTAAAATTAATGTTTTTAACGAGTCAAGTTTCAAAGCCGTGTTATGCTCGTTACAAAGACCGTTTTTAAATAAAAATTGTTATATAAATCGGTGGCGTTAACTAATTAGCTACAGAACTGTTAAATTCTATGGTTTTTTTTTATTTGCTTTTTATCGAGCCAAGTTTCGAACCCATTATGGGCTCGACACCAGGACCGTGTATAACAGACGGTATATGTATCGGTCGCGATAACCATTTGGTCACACGACCGTACTTCTATGTGGTTTCTTACTTAGGTCGTGCTCGCTACAGTTGTGTAATGCCATCAACCGTCGAGCTGGAATATCCGGTTTATCGACTTCCACCACCAATGCTTCAACACTGCGTATGCTTTCAATGGTACTGGTTGAAATTATTTGATCACGAGGAACTGATTTTCTCATTTGTTGATATAATCTGTAAAGATTCGAGATTTAGTAGTTATATTTAAATACGATCCAAATCAAAATTAAGGTTTTAGCCCAATTTTTTTTCTGAAAGAATGCATGTTTCGCTCTAAAATGACATTCAGTCCTTATTCAAATAGAAATCGGGGTTTTATTCTTAAAACTGGTTTCCTTGAATGGTCAAACGGTAAAGTAGTGGATTTAAAATCGGTGCATATTCGGTTCGAGTTCCACGGTGATAAATATTCGCCTGGCATTCTTTAAAATTTAAATGAGTATTTTTTTTGGTTAAATTTTTACACAAAATTCAAAATTTTTACAGAAAATTCAAAATTTTTACACAAAATTCAAAATTTTACACAAAATTCAAAATTTTTACACAAAATTTAAAATTTTTACACAAAATTTAATTTTTTTACACCAAATTCAAAATTTTTACACAAAATTTAAAATTTTTACACAAAATTCAAAATTTTTACACAAAATTCAAAATTTTACACAAAATTCAAAATTTTTACACAAAATTCAAATTTTTTACACAATTGATATAATAACATGTTCCTAAGGACATTTTAATATAAAGAGCAATAACGTCAATTAATTATTTGCACAAGGTGTAAGATAACAGCCAGGTTTAGAGTTTTAACCAGTCCTTACGCACAAGTAATTATCAACCATTTTACCAATTGACCAATTAACTAAAATTATCAAGTTTACTTGCTGTTATTTAATTCCATGGTAAATTATTAAAACTACTAAAAACTAAAATGTTCAGTCAAAATACCTTGGATCACTGCGAGGTATTACGACCACAATGCAAAACAAAAAAGCCAAAGAAGCCACACATTTTGTTGCCCTTCGTGACCAGAATTTCCGATAGCACCTGACAGGCAACAGTCGAAGCGCCAGGATTCTTCCACTATTACTCATCTTCTTACACAGTACCGGTAACTAACCTTTAGCGTATTAACACAACAGACCTATAGCATATGTACAGATCCCTAAGCTACGGAGAACGTTGAAATGATTCTAGAAAAATAATCAAAAAGTTTAACCATTCGGTTAGTTTAATATTCTCAATTATTTTTTGCTTCTCCGTTATCGTAATGGAAAAAAATAGTGAATATTTGTTTAAAAGAAGCAAAAATAACAACGGTGTATCTACAGTAGTTAAAACTAAACACACATGATAGTACCATGAGAAAACAAACATACAGACATGGCCGTTAAACATAACCATAAAAATACACTTTGCAAATTATTTAAGAAAGAATTATGAAACTACGGAAATAAGGAAATTAAATGCTATAGTTAAAATTTCTCTGTGCTACATTACAGTTAGAAGGATCAGTGAGTCATAATTTCTACATTCCTACAGGTTTAAACTCAGTACCCATACGATTTAATAATACTATACATTTCCGTATCTCTTTCTGTTTTAAGTATTGCACATTTTTTCTCGGGATTATCCTATAATTTCATAAATTCTGACGTAAATTACAAAAAAAAAAGGATCATTAGTCTTTTAAATATCCGTAAAAAGGCCACTTAACACGAAAATATTTAAGACTTAAGCAAACCAAAAACAATTACACTGTACACAATGTCACAAAATATGAAGCCAATATTGTAAGCTAGCACGTCCACTATTTAATACAAGTTTGCAGCATTGGTCTCAATTATACGATCGACTAATGATTCCGTTCGCTTGGGATGTCTGAATATTTAATGATTAATAATGAACTCCAGCCTACGATTACATGAATGCCAATTTAATTATGCCGACTTAAACTCTCCTTACGAATATGGCTCGACTGTGTCATGGCATTTTCTTAAAGGACAATTTTTATTCTGATTTGCAATTTTTTTTAGCATTGACCTTTCTAGACCTTTCCTAGTTTTAGTCTTGACAAGTTTTCTTATAAGGGTCTATAGCTGTCTTTACTGTTAAATAATAAAAGTGCATTTCCAACTCTGACAAAATCCATAAAATAACTCTCTAAATCCTCCAAAAGAAGCGACATTACCGAAATCCTGTTTATCGGACAAACCAAGCACAACAAAACTGTGTACGCGATAATTTGATCATGCAACGTATTCATTGCCCGATCTACCTCGAACCACGTCGCGACGTTGCCTTGGGCGCTTGATATCGAAACCGTTGCCAAACTGCATCTGAAACATTCATCTGATTCGACAAAAGTCGGTAATTCAGGGCGCTTGATTTGCTCTTTTGTTATGTGCACTGTACATGCATAATACATCTAATAACAATGCGAGTCATTGATTTAGTGGTTTTATATACAGGCTTAAAAAGTTGGTAATCCAGGATTATCCATTAATTTCATTTGAAATGGCGCAGTATAGAATAGAATACGCAGCTGCAATTTAGACCTCGATTAGATTGCACGAAACCGACTTTGTTAGGAAAGAAATGCCTGACCAGTTGATAAACCCTGGCTTCCGACACACAACGGTATAAATGAACCAACCATTCACACACTGTAACAACTTTATAACTTTAACTATGGGCATGATCTGTTTTCTGATACCAGCAGATAAGCCTTGGTCTATCACGCACAAGGATATAATTGCAGCTACATTCCACAAACTGTAATAACTTTAAAAACTTGACTGTGGGCTGGATGTGACAAACGAAAACAGTATTTAAAGCCACACTTTAACACCCAAGAGATTATAAATAAACCAACAATCCACACACTAATAATTCAACCATCTGAACTGTGGGTATGATGTGTCGTACGATACCAGTACGTAAAGCTTGAATGTCCACCCACGAGGATATCTTTGAAGCAATCATCCACATACGCACTGCAAGAGCTCCAGCAACTCGACTGTTGGCATTGGGTGTCCTACGATATCAGTAGATACACTCAAACTTGCCGCCCACGAGGATATAAATAAACTAACAGTCCAAACACTAATAACCCCATTACCTTGACTGTAGGCAGGATGTGTCTTATTATATTTCAAGCCGACATTCCTACTTACCAGAAAATATGAACTAACCATTCACACTAGGGATAGGATAGGATAGAATATATATATCTGTCCCAAAGAATTAAAAAACCAAGGGATTTAACAAACGGGCAATCGTCAGATCACCTCGCGTCCACTGTCGAGTTACCGGAGCTATCGCAGTGTTTTGTATATAATAGACACGTTCCTTCAATTTGGTAGAACCCATTAAGCCGCTGGGTTGAATCGATGTCCGTGAAGTGCCTTGCCCAAGGACACGACCCACCGGCTAGCGACCAGTTTCGTATCTACGACGCTTCGGCTGAAAGGCTACGCACTAAACTACCAGACTAACCGGGCGGACAGTTAACAAATATTCAAGGCATTTCGTCATTAAAAGCATCATTAGGCCCTTATTCCAATGGAATGTGGACATTTGTTATTTACGCCGAGGTCTCACGTGGAACTGTATTTATTATGGTGGTTCGTGCCTGAATCTAGATGAAATTTTAGATCTATGTGTTTCTCCATTTTACCTTCGTCAGCTCCTTATTCAAATAGAATGAGAACATTGGTTATTCCACATATTAAAATAAAATTAAATTTATTTTGTGGTCAAAACAATAAGATTGGATGAGCGCGTAAACACACAAAGAAAATTGTGGCAAACAGAACCGAATGTTATAAGATAAACTTCTGTACTAAGTTGTTTAAATTCATTCTGCATGGTCTGATAAAAAATAATGTCATTTAGTAAAAGGCAGACGTTTTGGCTGCAAATGACGACAACTTGCTCCAAAGCGCTATACCGCACATTCTTCTTCAGGGCTCTATATCGTTTGCTCTTAATTAAATTTTGATTGCTTAATATTGTTTTTTCGCCTAGGTTTGGCGGTCGCGTCCGCTATATTTATTAAATTATATCCTTTTTAATGACGCGTTTTAACGACTGTTCGTTTTGCCGTGTTTTTCTGTTCCTGTGTCGTGATTATATTCGTTTGCCATTTTTAATAACTGGGGCAAAAAATTAATTAATTAAAAAACTAAGCTAAGCAAAATTCACTAACACGACCACCCCGCTAACGCGTCCACTTGATGACGGTCCCATAGGTGGTCAGGTAAGCGGGGTTCCACTGTATTTATAAAATATACAGTCTATTCAGCGTTTCTCAAACTATGGGTCGCGAAAGGAATATTGGTGGGTCGTAAAAAGTTATAAAGCTCTGATTAACTATAGTGGCTATTTCCTATACAAAACTCAAGGGGAAATTATCATAATTGTGACATCACACAATCTTGAATCGTGGCGTGATCTTTACCTGACCTCAGATCATTGAACCTTTCGTCTCTCACACATGTTACAACTATATCTAAAGTTAAGTGGGTCGCCATAAATTGTAGTAATTAATAGTGGGTCCCAACTCTAAAAAGTTTGAGAACCACTGGTCTATCTATTTCGTTTTTAAAAACACCATAAAGTCCTTACAGGAGGGATAGATTCTACGAATTCTCACAACACTCAACAAAACAGTATCAACAATTTCATTTATTCTATAATAACACGAACAGCAAGAAGGTTAACTACGCAATAACGCAGCCATTTAAACTCGACAATATGTTAGAAATCGACAACAGACTTAACAAATGTCGGCAAAACTTTGGGTTCGCAGTGGTTATAATGGCAGCAACGGATCGTGGAATAGGGGATATATTGTTATATACAGTACGGAAAGGGCAGTACTATACAATGCATGCAAATCAATAATGCACGTGAAATGCTGTCGTATTGACTACAGAAGTGCCGCAAACTAAATGAACGAAGAACACCCAAGGTTGATTTCTGAGTCTGGTGACCTATTTTTTGCGCCTGCAAAAATAAAGTGTTAAGTGTGACGTCTTTCCTAGATTAAACGGGTAAAATTGCATATTGATAGATTTCTGTATGGTAGTATAAATAAAATAAGCAATGTGTTTTAGAATTCCTGGCCAAAGTGGTCTACCGTTTACCAGCTTCGAGTATGTAATGTAAAGTGCTCCAACTCGGTAAGAGCTACGTAGTCGTCTAAATTGCAAGTCCTATCTGTTGAACCACACACGGTAATAGCTACAGAAAATCGACTGTGGGCACAAGGTGTATTACTGTGCATCTAAGCAAGCCACTTAACATTGCTCCATCCCAGTAAAATTTAACGAGTCATCAAAATTGCAAGGTTTGATTTTTACACGCCCGTACAGGTTCAGCTAGCATTCTCTATTTCAGATGATCTACAATCCTGGGACTTAACATCGTTTAACCATAAATTAATTTGTTGTAATTAAACCACTAACAAAATCAAGAAACGTTAAAACACTAGTTTTTATTTGACCATAATGACTTTGTCAAACAGCCACACGAAACACAAATGCTGTTGCAAATCCAGAGACCCTGGGTTCAAAACCACAACCAGACCCCAAAGGACTTACTTGTTGGTTACAGCAGCTACGTTGTTAGTATTCCCAATCCCGTAAGCGCACTGGAAAAACAAGGAATGGTTAAATTAGGGTCATCTAGGGTATGTGTCTTGGCATTTGTAATCCTTTATAAACTTAATCTTAAATGATAGGATAGGATATTCATGTTTATACCGTGAATGGGAAAACCGAGGGGGTTAACACACGGGCAATCGTCAGATCACCTCGCGCCCATCGTCGGGTTACCGGAGCTATTACAGTATGCTAGTGATTCAAACTCTATTAAGCAATTTTATAATTCTGTTGTTGCAGGTAAACAACAGGGCTACATGGGAAGGGTTCTAGTTTTAACTCAATAAAAAATCGTGTATCTGCATTTAACCTTAAACTAGGGAAACATGTTGTAGAATTTGCAACCTTTTTTTAAATTTCAATCTCAAAGGATTCGAGTTTTATTAAGTGTTTTTAGGAGAATATTTAGGAATTAAAAATAAAAAAAAAAACACTTTTTTGCAGTTAAAAAAGGTGCATTGACGCATATATCATGCTACATTGCTATGAAGAATTCTGACAAAACAACACTAAGAATAAGAAACCTTGGGAAAATGTTTTAGTTTTAACTAAAGAAAAAATTGTTTACGACTGGATTTGAATAGAAATTATTTTTTAAATCTACCAAATTTAAAATAAAGTGCTCATAGTGAAGATTATAATTAAGAAATACAGAATAATTCCAAACTGATTTGGATAAGGATATCCCTTACTGCATATCTCTACAACAAGAATACAGCAGTTTGGATACAGAATAATATTTTGACTTTCCTTTATTAAAAGAGATAGCAGTTGAAACAGACTAATATGTTGACTTTTATCCATTAAAAGAGATAGAAGTTTAGATACAGATTAATATTTTTACTATCATCCAATAAAAGTGACAGCAGTTTGTTAACAGACTAATATTCTAACTTTTATTTATTTAGAAACACTGCCACCATTCTTTATCAACAGTGGGTTTGACTGTAATATCCAACTCATTGCAGTGAAGTCAATGCAATAAACATCCAAAGGGTTTGACCGCAACATCCAACTTACCCGCGTCTCCACATCGGTCCAACTTGATTGTTCATCAACTGATGCCTCTTCTATCGAGGTTTCCGATCTGCGCTTTCTACGACTGGGGGGAGAGGGGAGGGGGGGAAATTTTGCCCGGTTATTTATGCGGGACCCAAGTATTCAAAGTGGGTCAAAACCAGTTGTTAGGAAATCAGTTGTCTTTCGGAGAAAGGCAATTAATGAAGGTTGCTTAACTCCATGAATTAATAGGTTCAATAAAAACTATAGAACAACCTCTTTAAAATGATATAGATTGCAATAGCTCAAGCAAGCATATTGTGGACAAAAGTTAAATGGGAATTCGTGCATTACGAAATTTTACAGTTAAAGTTAGCTGTCTAAAAAAAAACATTTAAATTTTTAATCCAAAGTTTCAAAAGTCGTTTTTTACTTTTAAAATTGAAGGGAAACCTTAAATACCAGCCATTTAAATTTCTTAGTAAATATTAATGCCGTTCTGTAAGGGGATTAGAAAAAAACTTAAAAATCTAAATTGATTTAACAAACTTAACATCATTTAGATGGGTTAGAGATTAGTATAACATACTAAAATCAGGCATGGGTAACAATTAACATACAGCCCGTTGGCCAGGTGTGGTCCGTGAAGGGATTTTGACCGGCCCGCAGACTGAATCTAACCATACCCTGTAACTGTAATTAAGATATTAAATACTATTCATGTAATAATCCGGCCCACCAAGAACTTCTTTTTTACCCTTAATTTTCCACATATGGCCCGCTGACTAGAAAAGTTGCCCACCCATGTACTAAATTATCAATATTAAAAGGACATCATCAACTATTGTTATTGGTTTAAAATAAACATTTAACGGGACGCGGTTCCAACCTGGTGATAGATTTCTTCTATTCTCTCCAACCTGGTGATAGATTTCTTCTCATTCTTCTGTGGGTCGTGTTGTTTGAGGGTTTCAATGTCGACGAACTGCACCTGTTGCCCCCCTGATCGCGTGTGGAACACTTCACCCTGTTGGTGGGGTTGCCAGGGGGTTACAAGGGGTTAAAGGGGGTTACAGGGAGGGATTAATGAATATTTAGAATGACACGATACCATGTGAAACACTTTACCCTGTGGGTGGGGTTGAATGGGGGTTTTGAAATTACCCTATTGTTAATGGAATACCTTACCCTGTGAGTGGGGTTGAATGGGGTTACCGAGGGGTTAATGGGGTTGAAGGGGGTTACAGGGAGGGGTAATGGGTATTTAAAATGACCCGATAGCGTGTAAAACACCTCACCCTATGGGTGGGGTTAAAGGGGGTTAATGAGGGTTTTGAAATGACCTGATCTTGTGCGGAACACCTAAACATGTAGGTGGGGTTAAAGGGAGTTACTAAGGGGTAAAGGCTTTTTTTGAAATTACCCTGTTGTTGAGGTTAAAAGGGGTAACAGGGGGTTAACAATTACCCTATCGCGCTTGAAACACTGTAGGTGATTTATTAGTGGGGTCTTATTTGTCGTTTAATATTGCAGTAATAAATTATGCCAAGTAGTAGGGCTGTGCATCAGGTTAAAGGGAGGAACAATGGTTATAAAGGAGTACATGGGTTGGGCAGGGTGGTTATGGGGGTAAAAGGGGTATTGTAGCGTACTGCTCAGTGTAATTGCGGATTTGTAATGACGAAAAAGCGAACAACCAACACACGCAAAGATTGGAAAGGGAAAAAAGGCATTATAAACGCTTCGCTGAACACATTTTTCTTTTTTTTCTTTTATTATTTTTCTCACATAGCCACAGTATAAGGATAATAGGTTGTACATGATTGATGGAAGGGTAAGAGGAATTACATGATAAATAGTGGGTATGTGGGTTATAAACGTTGATGGGGTAAAATGAGTTAGGAATAAAGGGGTATATGGCTTAGAGGGGATTGAAGGTTGGAAGTGTGTACTTTTTCCAACTTTCATTAACAGAACACATGGAATGCAATAAATCAACTGGGTTGGGGTTTGTACATTTGTCCGACTAATTAGTCTGGCGGTTTAGTACGATGGCTTTCAACTGTAAGGTTGTAGATTCGGAACTGGTCGCTAGCTAGTCGGTTGTGTCCTTAGGCAAGGCACTTAACAGACATTGCTTGAACCCAGTAGATTAATGGGTTCTACTAAATCAAAGGAACGTGTCTATCATACTAAAATAGCTCTGGTAACCCGACAGTGGGCGCGAGGTGATCTGTTGTTAGCTCGTGTGTTAACCACCTTGGTTTTCCCATTCACAGGGATAAACATGAATATCCTATCCTATCCTAGTAGAAATAGACTCCTATAATAGTAGAAATAGACTCCTAAAATAGCTCCGGGAACCCAATGGTGGGCACGAGGTAATCTGTGTTAGCTCGTGTGTTAACCCCCCTTGGTTTTCCCATTCACGGAGACAAACATGAATATCCTATCCTATCCTAACAAACCCAACAAATCAGCTCAACCATCACCTTCACAAGTTGAGTTTCGATTTCCCCCGTTCCATCCTCCCTCTGATGGGTGAGCAGGTATTTGGAGGCCCCCGCTACGTCCTTGGGGGAGGGTACGTTCACCACTTTGTTGGGTCGGATGGCTGGTTGGAGAATCGTTTCTGGGGGGGGGGGAAGGGGTTAAGTGGGGTGTGTATAAAGTGGGGTTAAAGGTGAGTTAATTAGGTTTTGTGAAAAGTGGTGGTAAAAATGGGTTTGGTTTGGTTGCCTGCAAAGTTTTATAGTATAAAGTGGGCGAATGGGGGTTGTTAATTGGGGTTTGAAGTGGGGTTAATTAGTGTTTAAGCAAAGTGGGTTTACAAGTGGGGTTAATTAAGTTGTGAAGAGGGTGATAAAAATTAGATTAGATAGAGGTGTTTCAAAACTTTAGCTAAAAGCAAATCGGTTGTATTTCGGAGCAAAGCAATTAATGTTCAATAAAAACTATAGAAATTATAAGTTCAATAAAAACTATAGAATGATCTCCCTAAAATTATATAGATTGCAATAGGTCCAGTAAGCATATTGTGGACAAAAGGTAATCTAAAAACTAATTCATCCTGGGAATTCCAACCTACAGGACAAAACTCTATACAATGACAAACATTGTGACACAGCATACTTTTAAACCAGGTAGAGATAGAAAAACAAATTGGGATTAGATGGTCCTGGTGCCTTAACCTATGAACATACCTGTTTGTACTGTGCTACTTGGTAGGTGAGCTAACCAGTTGGAATGACTGGCTGAACACGACCTTCGATGTTTGGTTGCAACTGGAGGTCCAGGCTGTAAGAATGGGGTTAGTTTGAAAGCTGTAGGGATGTGTGGGTTTATTTAGGGCTACTTGTGGTCCTGGGTGTGAGAATGGGGGTTAGTTTAAAGCTGTAGGATTAGGAGTTTGGGTTTTACTAGGGGTCCGGGTGGTAAGAATATGGGGTTAATTTGGAGTTACTTGGTGTCCAGGCTGTAAGAAATGGTGTTAATTTGGGGTTACTATGGGGACCAGGCTGTAAGAATATAGGGTTAGTTTAGAGCTTCTGTAGGTTTGTAACACAAAACAGACTAGTCCCAGTAATATTCTAAATTTGGTCTGTAATATTCTCCATTAACTAAATAATTGTTTCAAAGTACCCAAATAATGATGTGTGTTAAACATCAACTGGGAAAATGGGTAGGGGGAGTATCTTAACTGACAAGTGTATCTCAACTACCTTTATGCAATAAATAGATAAAACCTTACATTTTCTGTACAATAAAGGGGCTACCTATATCCACTAATCACTCACTACATTCAATCTACCACAAGTCTATCTCAACTAACTTTATGCAATAAATATATAAAATCCTTACATTTTCTCTACAATAAAGGGGTTGCTTAAATAAACCAATCAGTCACTACATTCCACCTCCCACATACCCTGTGTCTGAACAAATCCTCATCAGCTCTGTTCACGTATTCGCTCCCAAGCGTCCGCTGGTTCTCCTGCTCCAGTATGAAACTATCCTCGATGCTGGAAACCACCGATCTCACTCGGCTCCTTGTGGTCATCCTGTGCATCACGTCCCCTCCACTCATGCTGTCCTCGAACTCGCTCTGAGCGTGACATGTTGCTGTTAAACCAACTGCTAACCGCTCCGGTAACCAACTGCTAACCGCTCTGCTAACTGCTCTGCTAACCGAACCGCTGACCGATCTGCTAACCATTCTGCTAACCGAACTACTAACCGAACTGCTAACCGAACTGCTAACCATTCTGCTAACCATTCTACTAACTGAACTGCTAACCGAACTGCTAACCGAACTGCTAACCATTCTGCTAACCATTCTACTAACTGAACTGCTAACCGAACTGCTAACCGAACTGCTAACCATTCTGCTAACCATTCTACTAACTGAACTGCTAACCGAACTGCTAACCGAACTGCTAACCATTCTGCTAACCATTCTACTAACTGAACTGCTAACCGAACTGCTAACCGAACTGCTAACCATTCTGCTAACCATTCTGCTAACTGAACTGCTAACCGAACTGCTAACCGAACTGCTAACCGAACTGCTAACCATTCTGCTATACGATCTGCTAACCGATCCGCTAACCGAACCCCTTGGCTAACCGCTCGGCTCGGCTAACCGCTCGCTAACCGAACCGCTAATTACTCTGCTAATCACTGATTTATTTCTCCGAGTGGAAAATGTAAAGTTTGTTAGCAAGTGGGAAATTATGAGATTACCTGGCGCTTATCATGAGGCTATTGCAGAGTGTTTTATAAGAATGATAATTTCTTTCAGTTTAAGTTTAATCCACTGGGTTTAGGTTTTTATAAAAAATAAACAAAAAGATGCAGTATTTAAAATATTAACAACTAGAACGGTTGTGTGGCTGAATGGTTAACACGACCCATTCATATACCAATTCGATTTTTATAAAAAAAAGCCTTAAGTGACGAGCCAATCATGGGTTCGAAACTAAGCCCTGTAAAAGAAATATAACTTACATCGGCCAATATAGATGAGTTGGGCAACTTCTTTGCAGATCGGTGGATTGATGTGTTTGAGGTTTTCTTGTAGTTTCCCTGAAGCAGGTTTTCAGCTGAACGTGAACGTCGTTTCCGGCTCAAATGGGATGAAGGGGTTGAATTCTCCTGGGTGGGTTTGTGGAGGGTTAGTGGGGTTATTTGAGGGAGTGGGTTGTGTGGGTGATTTGATTGGGGGGTTTTTGTGGTAATTTAAGAAAGGTTTTGGGGGGTTATTTTAGGGGATTTTGTGGGGGTGGTTTTAGGTGGAGTTATGGGAGAGTTGTGTAGAGATGGTTTAATGGGCACAGGAGCAAATTTGACTTAAATAATTACATTGCTGAACACTCATGGCACTAACTATCTGAATATTTTAGATTCATACGGGCTAGTTTCTATAGCGAAACACCAGCACCAGGAATGTGTGCTTAAATAGCCATATTACACCCGACACCCGTATTACCCACACCAATCACCCAACAACCACCACTTACCGATGAAACAGACGAGATGGGTTGTTTGAGGGGTGTCTGGCACCTCCTAGCGGCGGTTGGCCTTCCCTCTCTGCCACCCCCGGTGGATATAATGTTCTTCAGTTGACGCAGTCGTTCGTCTTTAACCCACATCTTTTCTTGCATCTCTGTTTGCACAGTGCGAACACGCTTTTCCTACAACAGGAGCAAGAAATATAATTCCCTGATTGCTTGCAAAATCCATTTAGTTAACAACCATTTAATTAACTAACTACAAAATCCAATTAGTTAACAACCATTTAGTTAACTAACTACAAAATCCATTTAGTTAACAGCCATTTAGTTAACTAACTACAAAATCCATATACTTTACAACCATTTAATTAACTAACTACAAAATCCATTTAGTTAACAACCATTTAATTAACTAACTACAAAATCCATTTAGTTAACAACCATTTAATTAACTAACTACAAAATCCATTTAGTTAACAACCATTTAGTTAACTAACTACAAAATCCATATACTTTACAACCATTTAATTAACTAACTACAAAATCCATTTAGTTAACAACCATTTAATTAACTAACTACAAAATCCATTTAGTTAACAACCATTTAATTAACTAACTACAAAATCCATTTAGTTAACAACCATTTAGTTAACTAACTACAAAATGCATTTACTTAACAACCATTTAGTTAAATAACTACAAAATGCATTTACTTAACAACCATTTAATTAACTAACTACAAAATCCAATTAGTTAACAACCATTTAGTTAACTAACTACAAAATCCATTCAGTTAACAACCATTTAATTAACTAACTACAAAATCCATTTAGTTAACAACCATTTAGATAACTTACTACAAAATCCAATTAGTTAACAGTCATTTAGTTAACTAACTACAAAATCCAATTAGTTAACAACCATTTAGATAACTTACTACAAAATCCAATTAGTTAACAGCCATTTAGTTAACTAACTACAAAATCCACTTAGTTAACAACCATTTAATTAACTAACTACAAAATCCATTTAGTTAACAACCATTTAATTAACTAACTACAAAATCCATTTAGTTAACAGCCATTTAGTTAACTAACTACAAAATCCATTTAGTTAACAACCATTTAATTAACTAACTACAAAATCCATTTAGTTAACAACCATTTAATTAACTAACTACAAAATCCATTCAGTTAACAACTATTTAATTAACTAACTACAAAACCCATTTAGTTAACAACCATTTAATTAACTAACTACAAAATCCATTTAGTTAACAGCCATTTAGTTAACTAACTACAAAATCCATTTAGTTAACAACCATTTAATTAACTAACTACAAAATCCATTTAGTTAACAACCATATAGTTACCTAACTACAAAATCCATTTAGTTAACAACCATTTAATTAACTAACTACAAAATCCATTTAGTTAACAGCCATTTAGTTAACTAACTACTAAATCCAATTAGTTAACAGCCATTTAGATAACTTACTACAAAATCCAATTAGTTAACAGCCATTTAGTTAACTTACTACAAAATCCATTTAGTTAACAACCATTTAGTTAACTAACTACAAAATGCATTTACTTAACAACCATTTAGTTAAATAACTACAAAATGCATTTACTTAACAACCATTTAATTAACTAACTACAAAATCCATTCAGTTAACAACCATTTAGTTAACTAACTACAAAATCCATTCAGTTAACAACCATTTAATTAACTAACTACAAAATCCATTTAGTTAACAACCATTTAGATAACTTACTACAAAATCCAATTAGTTAACAGTCATTTAGTTAACTAACTACAAAATCCAATTAGTTAACAACCATTTAGATAACTTACTACAAAATCCAATTAGTTAACAGCCATTTAGTTAACTAACTACAAAATCCACTTAGTTAACAACCATTTAATTAACTAACTACAAAATCCATTTAGTTAACAACCATTTAATTAACTAACTACAAAATCCATTTAGTTAACAGCCATTTAGTTAACTAACTACAAAATCCATTTAGTTAACAACCATTTAATTAACTAACTACAAAATCCATTTAGTTAACAACCATTTAATTAACTAACTACAAAATCCATTCAGTTAACAACTATTTAATTAACTCCAATTAGTTAACAGCCATTTAGTTAACAGCCATTTAGTTACCTAACTACAAAATCCATTTAGTTAACAACCATTTAGTTAACTAACTACAAAATCAAATTAGTTAACAACCATTTAGTTAACTAACTACAAAACCCATTTAGTTAACAACCATTTAATTAACTAACTACAAAATCCATTTAGTTAACAACCATATAGTTACCCAACTACAAAATCCATTTAGTTAACAACCATTTAATTAACTAACTA
>CH003249.1:553979-567161 GCA_000149265.1 Ciona savignyi
TCCTGGGTGTGGCAATGGCCATCAGGAATTATGCAAAGCGACACAATCAACTAGCTATGGATCCCTTTTAAATCTGCAACTGCAACACTGCTGTCATTCAGACTACACACTAATCCAGCAAGCTCCAACAGAGCAAGTAATAACTAAAACATATGAAAGTAAAAAGCAACATACAAGCAGTCCGTTTTATAGGAATGATAATTTCTTTCAGTGTAAGTTTAATCCATTGGGTTTAGTCCTGATCATTGGATGAAATAAAAAATAAACAAAAATATGCAGCATTTAAAACATAAATAACTAGAATGGTTGTGTGGCTGAATGGTTAACGCAACCGATTCATATACCAATTCAATATTTATAAAAATGCCCTGAGTGACTGGCCCATCATGGGATCGAAGCTGAGTCCAGTAAAAAAATATATAAACACTTACGTCAGCCAATATAGATGAGTTGGGCAACTTCTTTGCAGATCGGTGGATTGATGTGTTTGAGGTTTTCTTGTAATTTCCCTGGAGCAGGTTTTCAGCCGAGCGTGAACGTCGTTTCCGACTCAAATGGGATGAGGGGGTTGAATTTTCCTGGGTGGGTTTGTGGGGGGTTAGTGGGGTTATTTGAGGGAGTGGGTTGTGTGGGTGATTTGATTGGGGGGTTTTTGTGGTAATTTAAGAAAGGTTTTGGGGGGTTATTTTAGGGGATTTTGTGGGGGTGGTTTGAGGTGGAGTTATGGGGGAGTTGTGTAGAGGTAGTTTGATGGGCACAGGAGCAAATTTGACTTAAATACTTACATTGCTAAACACTCATGGCACTAACTATCTGAATATTTTAGATTCATACGGGCCAGTTTCTATAGCGAAACACCAGCACAAGGATTGTTTGCTTAAATAGCCATATTATCCCATCACCCGTATTACCCACCCCAATCCCCCAACAACCAGTACTCACCGATGAAACAGACGAGATGGGTTGTTTGAGGGGAGTCTGGCACCTCCTAGCGGCGGTTGGCCTTCCCTCTCTGCCACCCCCGGTGGATATAATGTTCTTCAGTTGACGGAGTCGTTCGTCTTTCACCCACATCTTTTCCTGCATTTCCGTTTGCACAGTGCGAACACGCTTTTCCTACATGGAAGCAAGATGGGAGATAAATATAATTCCCTGATTGCTTACAAAATCCATTTATTTAACAACCATTTAATTTACTAACTACAAAATCCATATACTTAACAGCCATTTAGTTAACTAACTACAAAATCCATTTACTTAACAGCCATTGAGTTAACTAACTACAAAATCCATTTAGTTAACAACCATTTAATTAACTAACTACAAAATCCATTTAGTTAACAACCATTTAATTAACTAACTACAAAATCCATTTAGTTAACTACCATTTAGTTAACTAACTACAAAATCCATTTAGTTAACAACCATTTAGTTAACTACCCACAAAATCCATTTAGTTAACAACCATTTAGTTAACTAACTACAAAATCCAATTAGTTAACAACCATTTAGTTAACTACCCACAAAATCCATTTAGTTAACAACCATTTAGTTAACTAACTACAAAATCCAATTAGTTAACAACCATTTATTTAACTAACTACAAAATCCATTTAGTTAACAGCCATTTAGTTAACTAACTACAAAATCCATTTAGTTAACAACCATTTAGTTAACTAACTACAAAATCCATTTAGTTAACAACCATTTAATTAACTAACTACAAAATCCATATACTTAACAACCATTTAGTTAACTAACTACAAAATCCATTTAGTTAACAACCATTTAGTTAACTAACTACAAAATCCATTTAGTTAACAACCATTTAATTAACTAACTACAAAATCCATTTAGTTAACAGCCATTTAGTTAACTTACTACAAAATCCAATTAGGTAATTCAGAAAAAAACATTAAAAAAAATAAAAATACTGTAAAAAAGAAAACAACAGTTTTCTGAAGGAAAAAATTTTTAAGCCAAATGTTAGGAGAATGCTTTGTAGGTCACAAATAATGGGTGGTTTATGCAAAGCTAGTAACATGTGCATGATAAAACACACAACATACACTGATAAATAATTAATAAGTGTGAGTAAGGCTTTAACAAGTGTGAATAAGGGATTATTTAGGGAAAACAAGGCTTAAGTAAGTGTGAAAAAGCAAAGTAAGCTAAAAAAAGTGTCAGGAGATGCACTTTGTAGTCTGCTTAGTTAAGAATTGAAGCCTACGCATCAGATAATGATAAAGGATTATATTGTAAAATTGGATTGGACCGGTTCTAAATGGATTAACTAATAAGTTCAACTTCATGTCCTTTTAAGCCATAGTTTCCTGAACCCAAGTGCTGTCATAGATGACAAGTGTTGGCTTGACTACTAATAAT
Source organism: Ciona savignyi (assembly GCA_000149265.1). Taxonomy (NCBI): domain Eukaryota; kingdom Metazoa; phylum Chordata; class Ascidiacea; order Phlebobranchia; family Cionidae; genus Ciona; species Ciona savignyi. Next base: position 556,365 of record CH003249.1, read on the forward strand.
AAACTTACGCATTCTTTCTCCACGTGGGCCTTGGTGTTTGCAACGGCTCCTTTCATTTTCATTTCTAGTCTTCGCGAATCGCTCTGGCTTGATTTCAACATGGCCTCCGCGTCACTTAACTAGTTGGGGGGGGAGAATGGGGGTCAGGATTGTTTCCAATAGTGTGTTTGCCTATCTTTATATGTCATTTAGTTTTTTAGACTGTGCGTGCCACATGGTAAGCCAGGCTTTATTTATTGGTACCTTAAGACGTCCCATGGTCACGGTTAACTTGATTTTATTATAGTGCATGGATAATCATGTGTCTTTTGACTTAGACGACTAATTAGATACCGCTGGGTTATAGCAATGTAAGGTGGAATGCTTAGGTTTGCAGTAATACATCTTATGCTCAGTCAAGTTGCTAGAACCGACACTTATACACGAAATAGTGCCAGCCACACCACCAATACTTTTTTATTGGGTTTTTGTGTTGCATCTAAGCCTAAAGGTTGCTAGTTTAAAACTAGTTGATAGCTAGTCATTGGAAAAGGAATTTAACGGACATTGCTTAAGCCCAGTAAATTAATGGGTTCTACCAAAATTAAAGAAACGAATTTTACACAACACACTACAATATTTCTGAAAACTCATTGGAGACGCGAGGTAATCTGACGGTTACCTGCGGGGGAGCGCCACTTACACTCTTGGCAAATGCTTTTCGATTGAATATTCAATCCTTTACCACAAACAGAGAAACAACACATACCTGGTCCTGAAGCTGCTTTTTTTCTTTCTCAAACACTTGGGTTGTCCGCGTGAGAACTTGATTCTGAAAGATTTTTTTTTAAGCATTTGGGGGAGTGAATTTTATACCAGCACAAGGTGCCACATATTTATGATATATAGTCTGTATTAAAAGTATTCATTGGTATGGTTGTGTGGCTGAATGGTCAACGCCACCGAAACATATACAGACTTCCAAATATAAAACGGTCTTACGAAATCCTAATTGGTTCGAAAACTGAGTTCGAAAAAAAGTATTCACCAAAGAATGGTGGTGTGGTAGTCAGGTTTACACAACCGATTCATGTCTATCTCTATTTAACAAGTCATAATAAACTCCCATTTTTAAACTTCGGATCACGAAAATATATAAAAATAAATTTAAAATCTTTGACATTTTGATGAAAAATATACCTTGGATTCGAGTTTCTTGACCTGACGGTCCAACTTGTTAAGTTCCTTTGTTTTGTTTGCAAGATCAGCCTCGCAATCCTTTAATTGCTGCTGAACAGACTGTTCATGTTGTGTACATGAGGATAAGTTGGACCGGAAGATCTCTCCTGGGATAAAAGGTTGTGGTTAGAAGTTTAGGAGTTTTTTCTAACGTGTTTAACACGGTGTAATAGCTTTAGAAAATCGACAATACGCGTGAGGTAATTTGACAATTGCCCATGTGATAAATAGTACTAGTTAAGCTAGTTAACAGTTAACTGGTTAACTTACAAGTTTGGGCACTTTTTTCCAATGCATTTAACATGCTGTAATAGCTTTAGAAACCCGACAATAAGCACAAGGTTGTCCAACCAGTCAGTCTGGTGGTTTAGGGCAACGCCTTTTAACTGAATGGTTGCAGGTACGAAACTGGTCGCTAGCTGGTCGGTTGTGTCCTTGGGCAAGGCACTTTACGGACATTGCCTGAACCTAGTGAATTAATAGGTTCTACCAAATTGAAGGACTGTGTCTATCATACACAACACACAAGTTGTCACATAGGGTAGAATTGCACAAGACCCACCGTATCGCGAGACTCGCTTCTTGATTGCGTTCATCCGTCCAATCCTGTGCTCCAACATAGAGATCAACCCTGGAACAGTCTCGTTGTCGGCGTAATCCATCACTTCGAGGTTGGGGAAGGGTTGGCCGAGGGAGTAATCTGGCGACTCCCAGTCTGATTCCCCGTCGTCTGTTTGGGGAGGGGGGGATGGGTGAAGTGTGGTGGGTGGGGTAAACGACTATGCATTAGGGTTGGACTATGGGCGTGACCGTAAGCTTGGGTGAAGAACGGGGCACAGATTTAAAATGGTTTCATAAGACATTGATTCTCTGTTGTCTGTTTGAGGGGAAAAAATGGGTAAAATGTGGGGGGGTGGGGTGAGCGACCATGTGTTATAGGTGGGTAAAATTAGGGTTGGACGATGGGCGTAAGCTTTGGTGAAATACGTCCTATGAAGGACATTGATTTTCCGTCGTCTGTTTTTAAGGGGGGAAGATGAGTGAGGTGTGGGGGGTAGGAGCAAGCCACTATGTGTTTAAGTACAGGTGTATGCATGGGTAAAATTAGGGTTGGATGATGGGCGTAAGCTTGGGTGAAGTACAGGGCACAGATTAAAAATGGTTTCATGGGACATTGATTTTCCTTCGTCTGTAGGGGTGGGGTAAGTATATCTGTCATATTGAGCAACCATGTGTTAAAATGTGAGTGTATGTAATTAGTTGTGTTGTACATTACGCTTTCAAACAACATAAACATTGCAGGCTTAATATTACAATATGGCTAAGTTTTAAAGGACTGTAGCAACTTCTAAATCTTGTTTAACAGAAGTGAAGGTTTACAGGATGAGTTTTTAGAACATTTTTCACAAAAAAAGGCTTAAGACTTAAACCTTTTACCAATTTGTTTTGTTTGCCAATTTTGTACCACCCTAATATGCATTAATAAAGTATTGAGCAAACATTGGTAAAGTTGGGGGGATGTAAGTACAGGTCAAAGATTAAATTTGGTTTTATAGAAGGACCTTTAGGAAATGTATTCTGTAGCATTAAGTGTCAGTACAAGCTCTATTCTTTGCACTTCCTTATTGTTACGGAACACACATTAAAAAGATTCCAATGAACACAATGTTAAATAGTATTGACAACTAACAGCTTTTAATGGATTCTTTACCATAACCTTATTTTATAAATATATAGGCTACATTAACATTGGAAAATTACTATTTTTTGTTTATGGGATAAAACATAAACAAAGAGCAACCAATTCATCTACAATTTTTATAAAAATATGTTCTTAGCAAGAAATCCATTATATGTTCAAAACAACAATTTGAAACTAAGACTTCACATTATCCAAGGTAGCCAGAGAATTCTTGTGTTGTAACTTGATATTTTTTCACGCCTAAAGGACACGCTATAATATCCTATCGTTCTACAGTAATCAAGACCTCATAGTAATAACTGTCAACCAGAGCACTCGAATCTAGGCAAGACATCAAAAACCACAGCTTATGTTATAGTTGAACGAATATATATTCTTAGTAGAAATGTTCCAAACTTAGCTTGAAAAAAAAACTGAATTTAAATCCCCCTTACCGGTTGATGTTGGGGTCGTGCAAGTTGATTCTGAATCCGTCGTCGTTTGAGAGTGGGTTCGACGGGTTCGTCCGTACAACCTGTGACCTGTGACAATGCGTTGTTGCATCATAATGTGTCATGTGACATACGAACATCTCATATCCATAGTCGAGTTGTTACCCACTTCGTTGCGGTATGCAAATCAGAATACAGGACTTCCAGTACAAACGAGCAAAAAGATACAAAGGAACGAATTTACAAGTGATACGAAATATATACAATGCGGCATGTGTGATGTATGTCCTGATTTATGTTTAAAAACAATCCAATTCACCATTGCGATCAAAAATTTTGAATAAGAATTTTATTTATGCCTTGACTCTTTTTCCCATGGTCAATTTTGCTATGCTGGCAAAGTGCAACAGGTAAAGTTACATAAGGATTATGTAGTTTTTGTAATTAATTTTCTTACTGTGTCATCAACAAAGCACTAAAGAGATTCCTCATATTAAACACAATTATCCAGCATCAGCATCATATAGCACACAGTGACATTTTTAACATTTTTTTCTTGTTTCCAAAATATTGAGCTCTGGTAGATTGCCATAGGGCTTGTGCTGCCCTTATAACAATCACAACAGCAATTAATTTTTTTGACTAGGAGTTAAATTGAAACCAAATACATATTAGATGCTTGGCATGATTTCAAAAGAATTATTTACTTTGCAGTGATAAAAAACTAAAACCGTCGCTTTATTTTAAAAAATCCCAAGTCTTTTTTAGCATTGACCTTAACACCATTGATTAGGTCTCACAATTAACTATTACACGGTTATTTTTTGTATAATTTAGAGCAAACAGGGACGCAAAACTTCAAATGCATACATGAGTGTATGAAGCATACTTTAATCCGAGGGCCAATAAATACTTTCATCCATAGGCACGATGCATATTACATTAACCCATAGACACGATGCATATTACTTTAACCCGTAGACACGATGCTTATTACTTTAACCCATAGACACAATGCATATTACATTAACCCATAGACACGATGCATATTACTTTAACTCGTAGACACAATACATATTACTTTAACCCGTAGACACAATGCATATTACTTTAACCCGTAGACACGATGCATATTACTTTAACCCATAGACACAATACATATTACTTTAACCCGTAGACACGATGCATATTACTTTAACTCGTAGACACAATACATATTACTTTAACCCGTAGACACGATGCATATTACTTTAACCCGTAGACACGATGCTTATTACTTTAACCCATAGACACAATGCATATTACATTAACCCATAGACACAATGCATATTACTTTAACCCATAGACACGATGCATATTACTTTAACTCGTAGACACAATACATATTACTTTAACCCGTAGACACGATGCTTATTACTTTAACCCATAGACACAATGCATATTACTTTAACCCGTAGACACGATGCTTATTACTTTAACCCATAGACACAATGCATATTACATTAACCCATAGACACGATGCATATTACTTTAACTCGTAGACACAATACATATTACTTTAACCCGTAGACACAATACATATTACTTTAACCCGTAGACACGATGCTTATTACTTTAACCCATAGACACAATGCATATTACTTTAACCCGTAGACACGATGCTTATTACTTTAACCCATAGACACAATGCATATTACATTAACCCATAGACACGATGCATATTACTTTAACTCGTAGACACAATACATATTACTTTAACCCGTAGACACAATGCATATTACTTTAACCCATAGACATGATGCATATTACTTTAACCCGTAGACACGATGCTTATTACTTTAACCCATAGACACAATGCATATTACATTAACCCATAGACACGATGCATATTACTTTAACCCATAGACACGATGCATATTACTTTAACCCGTAGACACAATGCATATTACTGTAACCCGTAGACACGATGCATATTACTTTAACCCGTAGACACAATGCTTATTACTTTAACCCATAGACACAATGCATATTACTTTAACCCGTAGACACAATGCATATTACTTTAACCCGTAGACACGATGCATATTACTTTAACCCGTAGACACAATGCATATTACTTTAACCCGTAGACACGATGCATATTACTTTAACCCGTAGACACGATGCATATTACTTTAACCCGTAGACACAATGCATATTACTTTAACCCGTAGACACGATGCATATTACTTTAACCCGTAGACACGATGCATATTACTTTAACCCATAGACACAATGCATATCCCAAGGCTACAATGATAACAAAGTCCACACAGCCAAGCACCCACCGCTGGCCTCCTTGTTAAGTTGTTTCATCGCGGTGTGTTGTTTGCGTCTTTCCTCCTCGGCTTTCACTTTCGCCTCCATTGCTTTCCTCTTGATGCTTTCGGTATCGACTTTGAAGTCCTCCGACCTCGCTACCTCCACTTGCTGCGCCATCTCCGCGAATTGTACAACATGCTGGGGAGGAAGGGAGTGTTTTAGGGGGTTTGAGTAGGTGTAGTCCTTGGCATAATTACAAAACTACGTTCAGTTACAAAATTAGGGAAGTCAAATCCTCGAATTGTACAACATGCTAGTGGGGTTGGGGTTATTTTTAGGGGGTTGAGTAGGGGTAGAGCTGGGCGTAACTACGAAATTACGTTCAGTTACGTAATTAAGGATGTTGGAATTAGGTTAAGGAAGTCAAATCTGCGAATTGTACAACATGCTAGTAGGGTTGAGGGGTTATTTTTAGGGGGTTGAGTAGGGGTAGAGCTGGGCGTAACTACGAAATTACGTTCAGTTACGTAATTAAGGATGTTGGAATTAGGTTAAGGAAGTCAAATCTGCGAATTGTACAACGTGCTAGTAGGGTTGAGGGGTTATTTTTAGGGGGTTGAGTAGGGGTAGAGCTGGGCGTAACTACGAAATTACGTTCAGTTACGTAATTAAGGATGTTGGAATTAGGTTAAGGAAGTCAAATCTGCGAATTGTACAACGTGCTGATGGGAGGAAGGGTGTTTTAGGGGTTGGGTAGGGGTAGATGTGTGCGTAATTACAAAATTAAGTACAGTTACGTAATTATGTAAGTTGAACTTAGGTTACGGAAGTCAAATCTGCGAATTGTACAACGTGCTGGGAGAAAAGGGTGTTTTAGGGGGTTGGGTAGGGGTAGAGCTGGGCGTTATTACGAAATTACGGTCTGTTACGTAATTACGTTAGTTAAATCCGCGTATTGTACAACATGCTGGTGGAATAGAGAGGGTATTATTAGGGGGGTGAATTAGGGTAGGTCTGGACATAATTACGAAATTAAGTTCAGTTACGTAATTATGTACGTCCGCATTTAGTTACGGAAGTCAAATCCATGAAAGTTTCTAGATGTGTCTCGAGTGAAAAAGGATGCGGAAAACTGGTATAGTTGATTGTAATGGTATCCATTCATACCAATTTCAGTAGGTGGATTTTTAAGGGATCAGGGGTTAGTATTAAGGACTGTGTTTCGAATTGGGGTATGGGGGGTTTAGTATAAGGGATTGTGTAATACCCACCTAGTTAGATAGGTATAATGTTTATTAGATAATCACAATTTTTTCATCATATTTTATACCTATCCTGTTGGAATTGGAGAAGGGGGATTTAGTATAAAAGATTGTGTAGGTATCTACCTACTTAACAGAATAGGTATAAAGCTTATTCGGTACCCACACTATTTTCATCATCTACCGACATGTTAAAGTCAGTATTCAGGACTGTGTTTAGAATTGGAGAAGTGGGATTTAATATAAAAGATTGTGTAGGTATCTACCTACTTAATTAGATAGGTATAAAGCTTATTCGAGACTCACGATATTCTCATCATATTCCGCCATATTAGGGTTCAGGCAGACGACCATCTTGACTTTCCCATGGCCTTCGAAGTAACTTTTGAACAAATGAGTGAGTTTCGAGTTCCTGTACTTCACCATATCGCTACTGCCGTTCTTCTGGTTTTCCCGCAATTGCTCCAAACATCTGGATAAACGTGGGGGGGGGGTGATATAGGATAAGTCAAGTTTGGTTTGCAAATAAATGAAACACCTACACAACAGATAAAAGTAAAAACAAATTCCCTTAACAAAAAAAGAATTCTTTTTTTATGCTGATACATTAAAGCTGTCTGTATACCAAGATTCTAATCACTAATACAATATAAAATGGATAACTAATTAAAGTAATAAAAATGTTAAATAACTAATAAAATGTTTAATCAATAATATTGATCAACTAATAAAAAAGTCAACTAAACAACAACAAAAATTTTAATAACAGTTTACTATTCTATAAAATGGTTAATAAACCGAAAAAAATTAGTTAACAAAATAAAAATATCAGAAAACCTATTTGTTTATTGTTTAATTTAAACTGTTAGATTATAATAACAGTTTATTAATCCAAAAATGGTTAATAAACCGAAAAAATTAGTTAACAAAATAAAAGTATCAGGAAACTGATTTGTTTATTGTTTAATTTAAACTGTTAAATTATAATAACAGTTTATTAATCCAAAAATGGTTAATAAACCGAAAAAATTAGTTATAAATATCAGGAAACCAATTTGTTTACCTTCTGAGGGTCATAAGGGAGCTGTTGATGTTCCCGGCTTCCCTTGACCTCTCCCCACCGGCGCCAGTCCGTGCCATTCGTTCACTTCCCGCGAGGTCAACCAGGGACAACTGGCTTGCACATATTAAGCTGCGCTCCTGTGTGATGTGGGTAGGTTGGTCGCAATAGTGGTATTATGTCTAACTCCTATGTTTAAGGTTGTCCAGTTTTCATAGCCTGGTGGCTTAAAAACTCTGCTTAAAGCAGTAAGGTTGGGGGATCAAACCAACCAACGGCTTAGTCAATGAGTCCTTTAGCAAGACACTTAGCAGACATCACCTTACCCCAGTCGATTAATGGGTTGAAGTAAAAGTAGACACGTCTCTATCATACACAACGCACTACAATAGCTCCGGTTCAATATAGAAATTAGACATAGATATCCTCAATATAGAAGTTAGACATAGAGATCTTCAACATAGAAGTTAGACATAGAACTCTTCAATATAGAAATTGAACATAAAAATCTTTAATATAGAAGTTAGACATAGAAATCTTTAATAATAGAAATTGGACATAGAAATCTTCAACATAGAAGTTGGACATAGAAATCCTCAATATAAAAGTTAGACATAGAAATCTTTAATATAAAAGTTAGACATAGAAATCTTTATTATAGACATTAGACATAGAAATCTTCAACATAGAAGTTGGACATAGAAATCTTCAATATAGAAGTTAGACATAGAAATCTTTAATAATAGAAATTGGACATAGAAATCTTGAAAATAGAAGTTAGACATGGCAATCTTTATTAAAAAATTGGAGATAGAAATCTAACCTGTAGTAAATCTTCCCCAAGAGGATCCAGAGGGGCTTGTACAAGTCTGATGTTCAATATGCTGTGTGATCTACTGGACTCGGCGTTTAACTGGGTGTGCGCGATCCGTCGTCTTTCTTGCCCTGCATGGGTGGGTGGGGTAATTTGGGGAGGATAGGTGTATCTCCATGGGAGGGCAGTACTACGCAAATTAGGTTATACATTACAATAGTATATATAGAAGGCCCATTACTCCAGCGCCGAGCTATCATGGATCAAAATAAGGTAAATATTGGTAAAGTATTTTTCATAATTTTTAACTTGCTTTCCATTTAATTTCTGTATTTCAATAGGTTTCAAATTACAGTCTTTACATGCAAGTTGTATTTTGTATGCTCCCGTTTTAAAAATTGTTTTAGGACACTTTCGCCTAATAGATGTGCTTTGGGTATGGAGAAACGCATTACCGATATTACATACGAATAAAGAAGCCATTTTACAATATTGACATTACGAATTTACTTCAATGACATTTCACCAAAAGTTTCTTATCATTGTAATCTATTGTCGCACGCTAGAAAAGACGTTATGTTGACGTTTACATAATCGGCGTGTGGTCGCGTTATGGGTCGCAGCCGTGATTTTACGTTTATTATTTCGAATCCTAACTATTCTTATCAAATTGCTTGTAAAGATTAGAATCCTTAAAGATTCGAAATTCTATATTGTGCATCCCTCCTTTTACGTCCACAATTTATTACAAAGTCCAGCTGACCGTGTTGAAACGCAGCCAGCAAACCTTGTTGTTAAAATTTAATATCTGTACTTTCCCGAAAGGATCTCAAAGATTTGAAATTCTATATTGTGCATAGAGCTGGGCGTAATTCCGAAATTACGTTCAGTTACGCAATACGCCCAGCTCTAATTGTGCATCCAAACTTTTACGTTTACAATTTATCACAAAATCATCAAACCTTGTTGGAACGCGGCGAACGCTTCCTCAGTAGAAGCCACCTCCACCTGGGAGACTCCGTACACGAACATGTTCTTGTTCTTGTCTTCGCGTAGTCTCTTCGATTGAGGGGGTCTGGCAATGATGTCACAACATATTCAATCAGTTACAAAGGTAATTTTCATCACTTGGATTCGCTACTAGGTGCGGAGATATCGGTTCCCATACTCCCCACTAAACATCCCGATGAAAAAGATTTCTATGTCCAACTTCCCGATTCTCCACATCTTTTCTTTCTAATATTATTATGAGCTTATATAGGATAAAAACAAAAATAATTTAAATCGCCAGGTATTTACGTGTTTGTTATGGATACTTTATGCAATAATGAGGGTGGTAATTTGGACTGATTGAATATGTTGTGACAATGGAGGTTTGAGATTGGAGGGGTTTGGCGATGTTAGTTTGAGATTAAAGGAGTCAGGTATTGTAAGCTTGATGGCAAGGAAAATGTTGTATTTTTAAGGTATTTTATGTAGATCATCACATACCCACAGTTCATTTAATGATTTAATTTATTTGCCATTGCAAAACCTTAGCAAATCCTCTAAAATAACATGCAGTTTCAAAAACTCTGTCATTACAAAAGTTTTTGAAGTAACGTGCCTTTTAATGCAAATATCCCTGGTCCTGGCCCACCGTGGAACTTTCCCTACCATTGTAATATATAATGGCCTACATTCCTGGTCCCAGTGCTAGCATGGACCAAACCCCTTGCTGTAATATATCTTGGCCTTTGGCCTACATTCAAGGTCCCAGTTGTACCATGGACCCCTCCCTACCATTGTAGAGTTATGGTATATTATTCTGGTCCCAGCACTATACCGTGGATCAGCCCCTAACACTGTAAAATTTAAAAAACTCCAGGAACTGTATCTACCAAACAACCATACTTGGGTCTGTTGAATGGATCAAGTTGAACATCCCCCAGCAGATCGTAGACGTAGTCGTTGTAGATCTCCACGTACGAGACAAACACGCTGTACCGACATTCTGGGTTAATATTCTC
>CH003249.1:573345-585528 GCA_000149265.1 Ciona savignyi
ATTTTTTATTATTTTTCCACTGTGTTCAACACTTTCTGTGCTACCCCTTCTCCTAAAGCTGGCTGCCCCATTCCACGGATCGCTTTACCGCACACCCTTCTTCGAGGCAGTGAATTTTGATATAAACATTTATTTTTCCAGTTTTATTTATTATTATTTTTGTTTTTTAGACGTGTTCTAACGACTGTCGTTTTGCCGTTTTCCAATTTTTTCAAAAATCCTGATTTATGTTTTCATCGTGGAAACAAAAAATAAACTAAACTAACTAAACTAACCTCCAGTAAATATTGATTGGATTATAGACGTGCTTCAGCGGTTCTCGTTTTCCAATTTTTATTAAAGTTTCTGCTTCGTGATTGATTGATAACGACTACGGGGCCATGAAGAAATGGTAAATTTATGTTCCATTATCAATTTTTAATCATGCGGTGTTAATCTTTGAGCATATAGCTTATTCAATCGAGTAAGGCGCTAGTATTTCGATTATCCAACCGGCCTGGCTACACGGTTGTGTCCTAAGGCAAAGCATTTTACCAACGAAGTGGATAAATAGATTGAACGAACACGTCAGTTATTTATCCTTCAACACACCGTAATAGCTTAGTTACCACCCCATCTTGCTAAAATCGGCTAAAATGGTTTAAACAAAAACTGTACCTATATACCAATATGCATTCTGATGGGTAACGTTTTGTTATGGCTGTTTATTGCGTAGCTTTCCAACGGAAAGAGATTCGAAACTGGTCGCTAGCGAATCCGTCATGTCCTTGAGCAAGGCACCTAATGGACATTGTCTGAACCCAGTGGATTAAAAGGTTCTATTAAACTGAAGGAACGTGTGTATCATATACAACACACTGCAATAGCTCCGGTAACCAGACGGTTGACGCGAGGTGATCTGACTTGGTTTTCCCATTCACGGGGATAAACATGAATATCCTATCTAATCCTATTGCGTTTTTCCCATTCATGGAGATGGAAATTAATATTCCATCCTCCCAATACAACAAACTGCAACTTCCTTAGAGCACTGATGGACACGAGTTAGGTTAACAAGTACCGGTGTGTTTTAGGGCCCATTTTGGTTTCCTATCCGTCGAATGCTTTCACCAAAAATTCAGGAAATACAAATTGAATGTATTGAATGACATTACATTATGAAAATATATAACAGGCGATCAAGTGTTGCATATTATTTACAACATAGACATTGCAATTATAATTTGAAAAGAACGGACTAACACTATAATAAATGACTATTAAGATGTATATAGATTAGAAGCAGATAAAATAGAACAGTTGGCTTGAAATTTTAAACACTTAAATGTTAGACAGACAAAAATTTTCCTTTTTTTACAATTTTTACAGTTACCGAGCAAAAGAAAATTGTAATTTATTCAAGTATACATATGTTTAAATAAATATATGAATGCATTGGAATTGACATTGATAGATTTGGACTTAAATATTGAGGAATGAAATTTGAATTAGGATGCACTAATGGAAAGAATCAATAGATAACACCAGGCAAGCTAAAGCCAGAATGTTGATTCATATATAATACCCACCGCAACCTATAAATAGCTAGTCCCACTTGTAAGGTTACGAAATGTTATACATGGGATGAGACAAGATTGGGTACGATTTATAAATCAACATTTTGTCTCTTGCACCAATTCTAATTGCACAGAAGCATTAGGTGGTTAACGATATTTTGTTCAAGGCAAGCAAGATTTTAATTTCTCAAAAACGATTTATAAGTAAAAAATAAACTGAAAGTATAAAATGTTTGATGAAAAGCTAAATAAAAAAACACATACAGTTTTACTCAAACAGATACACTTTACTTAAAGATGTTAGAAGGAATTAAAAAGCATTTAAAAAAATATAAGTTTTGTAAAGAATTGTATGTTTTTTTAATCCTAAAGTCTCGTGCCAAGAGTATATTAAAACTCTCTCCACCCAAATCTGTCATTTGTTAGTAAAAAAATTGCACTTTTTATACAAAAAAAAATCAAAAAAGAGAGTAAAGAGATTTTTCAACATGTAAGTAAAAAATGTTGTTATAATATGCAGGATGGGATATTCATGAATAATCGGCTTTGATGAAATTGGTAGATTACCTTGCTGTATTGTATATGAAGACGTTTGTACTGTTTTACTTTATACACTGTTCAGAAAACACTGAAGTATATTGCCCAGGGACAAAAACGGCTAGCCAACAGCTAGTTTTCATCCCATAACCTTTTGGTTGAAATTAAACGCTTTTGCCGAATTATCTTACCAAGAGGACAAAATATAACAAATTTTAGGGTTATTTTAACGGGGGCACAGTGAATATAATGGGTTGTTAATCATGTGGGAAATTCCTACTAATGGCAAATGACATATTTATCAACAATTTTGTTTAAATGTATGTACGCAACATGCAGAATTATCAACAGTTATTTCTAAATAACTCATTAGGGATGTCCATAGCAAAATTATGATGATTTGTTTTGTCGAGTTGCAACAAAGATTAATCGTAGACGAAATCATGAAAACTATGAAAAAAGCAGGTCAATAAAATGGTAACGATGACTTTAAAAGATGGAAATTTCAAGAAGAATCGGTCATATCGAGAAAATGGGCGAAATAGTCCTTCGAGCATTCTCCTTTCTGGTTGAATGCAAATCGGAAGTAGCTTCCATCCTCACAAATCGCTGGTGGCGAATATTTAAAATATAAAAATTGTAAAAAAAGGATATACCAATTGTATAAAAATATTTTTTCACAAAAAATGCAAAATTTTAAATTTAACACAAAAAACGGAAACACCGAAATTATCATAGTTAAACCAACAAACTTTTATAATTTACAAATGACACATTACCCCTATAGAACAAATTTATTTTATTTTACATAAAAATTTAAAAAATATATTGTTACACAAAAAAAATGCAAATTTTTATTTTTACACAAAAAATGCAAAATATTTAATTTGAAAAAAATACACAAACACCGTAATAACAGAAACAAAATTTTACACAAAAAATGCAACCAACGTTATTATCATAGAAATTAATAAAATGTCAAAACCACCCAACTCACCAATGACAGCAGAGGAATCCGGTGTGAAAGCGCAGATGCATTGGGAGGAACTTGGGACATTGAATCGTCCAAAACTCCATTTGCTGTTGAAGTATTTCGGCAGGAAGCGAGTTGATGAGCTGTGGGGGGGGGGGGGGGGGTTGGTGTGAGTTTGTTTGGGAGGGGCAGTTGAGTTTGTTTGGGGGTGTGAATTTGTTTGGGGGTGTGAATTTGTTTGGGGGGTTGAGTTTGTTTTGGGTTAAGTTTGAGAGTTTGATGTGAGGGTAAGTTTTATAGGTGGAAAGGAGCGGTGAGTTATGTATGTGGAGAAAGTTTAAATATTCAAAAACGATTTTAAGGTGAGGGTGGTTTGGGCAAGTTTTATGTGGGGGGTTGAGTTTTACTTGAGGGGTATGTTTCATCTCAATGTGAGATATATATTATATTGGGCACGTTTTAGAAGAGGGCAGTTTGCTAAGGTTTATGCGGAGGTAACTTAAGTGGGTGAAGTGAACTTAAGGTTTTTGGAATTGATATTTATGTTGGGGATTTTATGAAGAGCGAGGTATACATAGAAACGGGGTGTTAGAATTTGCGGGGGTCAGTTTTTTTTCATGCGGTAATATAGACTAATAGAATGGGTTAATTGCAACTTAATGCCTAACTGTAACACACGGTATAGGGAATACTCCAAAAACCAACAATCCGTTACATCACAAGCCTATTAACGTGAATCCGACTAAATAAGTAAATTTAAATAACTTAAACCTCGAATTCTTTGATGGTGTGGAGGGTTCCTCAGTAAGGGAGAATATATGGACAGTTCCATGGTCACTTGATGCACATAGTAATGTGGAATCAACGTTGAAATTGATGCTGCGATCACGATATTCGGGTGAATGATGGTGAATGGGAAAATGCAATGGGCATGATCAAACTTCTAACTGTCTGATTATCTCACGTACAGATATAGGATATTCATGTATATCTTTGTGAGTGGGGAAATGCAAATATCATTAAGGCTTACACATGAAAATTACACGGTGCAACTGTATTGTTACTTTACGGTCGTCATCTGGTTACTGGAGCTATTTGAGTGTTGTGTATGATAGAGATGTGCTTTCAGTTTTAGAAGAACCCATTAATGAGACCTTGTGATGTCCACTAAGTAACAATACAATTGAGACCTTATGATTTCCACTAAGTGCCTTGACCAAGGACACAGCCTATCGACTAGTGACCAATTTTGATCGCACAATTTTAAAAAAATAACACACTAGACTACCAAGCCATTCTGTCGAAGTAGGTATTTCATACCACATTATTTTGTGCGCTTTTCAGAATAATAGGGGCTAATTTAAGCTGTAATAGCAACAATATGGGGATTATGTGCTTTGTTACTTACAAAAGTGTATAAAACCTGACCAAAAAAGGACTTATATCAATCAACCTGACAATGTAATTACTCCAGAAAAAAGGCATCTTACGATACATAAGACACATAAGTTAAAAACTGACTTACCACATACAAAGATAAAACCGTTATTATGAAATAACGTTAGAACACCAATATAAACACCAGAACACCACTCACCAATATATTTTAGCGTTTCCTGACCCTCTTCGAAGTTCTCCAACTTGACTACCAGTGGCTGTGTTGAATATTCTTATCAGTGTTCCCTGGTAATTATACAACTTATTACCTTAATTCTATTAAGTGTGGCATTAAATTGAATTAAGGTCTGTTAAATTTCGATAGGGCATCACTTCGTAAACCTGTTGAAATTTTTTTTAAATCTTTTGTTTATCTGCATTTGACTGAAAGTGTTTGTATAGGGCTGCTACTGTTTTAGCATCCACTTACGATTCTGTTAATTTTAACATTAAATTGAATCAAAGTCTGTTCAATTTCCATAGGGAATCATTTCGTAAATCTGGATTTTTTTTTAATATATACTGTCAGGTGTGAGTGTCATCAAGATGACTCCCTATAAACCTGATATGCTTTTTTAATTTTGTTTATAAGTATACTGTATTTGAGTAAATATGTCGCATTGCACTGCTGTCGTGTAAATGTCTTGTTTCAGAACTTACAACAAGCATTTTCAGCACTGTTAAATAGTGACAACTAAAAAAACTACCAAATCGACTTCATATTTTAGCAATTCTTTACAACCATAGAAATTATTTTGGAAATAATTTGGCAAATCAAGATACTGAGAAGCTTATGCCCATATAGACAGATGGTTATGCCTATAATAATATGTAGACGCTTATGCCTATAATAAACAGACACTTGTAACTATAATGTGTATACGCTGATGCCTATAATAAACAGAAAGTTGTACGTCTATAATGTGTAGACGCTTATGCCCCGATAATAAACAGACGCTTGTACCTATAATATGTATACGCTTATGCCTATAATAAACAGACACTTATGCCGATTATATGCAGAAGATTATGCCGATAATAAACCCATACTTTATGCGATGCAGTGGCGAGTCTAGAACCTTCTACATTCAATGCAAGGCAGGATATTGGGCCGTCATGGGCAGGTATGTCCAGTGAGGTTTCCTGGGTGTTTTTCAAGTCAAACACCTACAAACAGTTGTTGTTAAAATCTTGTAGAAATGGTTTAAAACTTTTTGACGAATGTCACAATCCTTCGTTATCATTCACAATCATACACAACACACAGTAATAACTTCATGTACCCTGAGCGTGTGCAAGGTATTCTTACGTTTTTTTTGCTGCCCTCCTGTTTTGCTGGTGCATCTTGCCCCAGTTTTTTTTTGTTTCATTGTTGGATTTTAAGCTAGGCCATATTTGTTTTCATATATATATATATATATATTATGAGTTATGTTTTCGAATTGTTGGTGGTAAACACTGAGGCAAAAGAAACAAAAAATAAAACTGAATTGAAAATTGAATTACGATCAGCCGTGTGAGTATGTCCTCTTTTGTTTTCCATTAACTGCAATAAAATATAGTATCTTTCTATACCGGTACCAACGTGCATACTTTTCTATACCAACGTGCATACTTAAAACAAGATTGTAAACTTTAGCAGCCGTACCAATACAACAAGTTTACACAGATGCTCATATTTGTACATAGATAATTCACCTGGACACTTCCAGTCACTTTGGAAGGGAAAACAAGAATAGATCGCGAGCTGCTTGGGCATAACTGGCATAACCCTGGAATATGAATACGGATCAGTTACATGTTAACTGGATAAATAGTTTATTGAATAACAACCTCTGTACAAACCATGGAAGGTAACTATGAAGAGAGCCTACCGTAACTCGTTCTGTGCTACTTAAGAGATTCTTTTTATACTGAGTGGGTCCCTCTTCTGTAATAAGGGAAGGAAACCACTAAGAACGGGACCTAGCCGTACTTAAGGAAAGGATATACACGTCATTGTAAACTTACTTTCTGAGAAATTCCCTGTTTTGGTCTTAGGAAATAATTTTGGTTGTTTGTTTAAATAACGATGACGTCATAAAAATTACGGAATTATGTAACTGAGCTGGCGTAATTCCGTTATACAACTTCAATCAATTACGCCCAGCTCTAGCCCTAACTCATAAAATACTCCATTTAAACCAAACCTTTATTGTTGTAAAAAGTTATAACACAATAAAGAACTTGACTGCTTGTATAAAATAAAGGTGAGGCTAATAAAATACTCCATTTAAACCAAACTTTCACTGTTGTAACACGTTGTCACACAATAAAGGACTTGACCGCTTGTATTTTCAGTGTTCACTGTTGTAACACTTTGTTTGTCAGTGTTCACTGTTGTAACACTTTGTCACACAATAAAGGACTTGACCGCTTGTATGAAATAAGGGTGAGTCTAATAAAATACTCCATTTAAACCAAACCTTCACTGTTGTAACATGTCTCGAAGACGTGTAGTTGTTGGGGGTGTTGTGTGAAGGTGAAGACCTTGATCAATCGATCCAACGCGACCACGATCCGATCTCGACTCAATCTTACTCCTCTGACATCCGACGTGAACGCCAATTCAATCACAACTTTCTTCTTCAAGTCATCCCATATCATAACTGGAGAAAAGAGTGTTTTTTAAGACATACTGATGTGCAATCTAAGATACTTTTTTAGGTGATCCTCGATCATTATTTGAGGATAATTTTTTTGATGACAGGATAGTGTGGGAGGTTAATATTTTTGATGAAATACTGATGTGCAATTTTAGATACTTTTTTCAGTTTGTATTAGATCATAACTGGAGAAAAGATGTGTTTATAGATGGCAGGGTGATGTGCAACCTTGCATACTTTTTTCAGGTTGTACCAGGTCATAACTGGAGTATACAATTTTTAATGAATGGCCAATGTGGGAGTATACATTTTTTGATGACATACTGATGTGCTATCTTAGATACTTTTTTCAGGCTGTAACAGATTATAACTGGAGAAAAATATTTTTTGATGACATACTGATGTGCAATTTTAGATACTTTTTTCAGTTTGTATTAGATCATAACTGGAGAAAAGATGTGTTTATAGATGGCAGATGGTGATGTGTAATCTCAGATACTTTTTCAGGTTGTACCAGGTCATAACTGGAGTATAAAATTTTTAATGAATGGCCAATGTGGGAGTATACATTTTTTGATGACATACTGATGTGCAATTTAAGATACTTTTTTCAGGTTGTAACAGATCGAAACTCTTTTTTTCTAAATGTGCAGTGTGAGCCAAAATTTCTCTAGCCCACCAGTGTCTATAGATTGTACAAATTGAAAATCAGATCTGATAATCCACACCCTGCAATACCTCCAGCAACTTGACAGTGGTGTATTACTTTGCACCTGAGCAAGCCACTTTACATTGCTCCAAGTCGGTGAAATATAATGAGTCGTATTAATTGAAAGTCATGTCTGATTACCCATACCCACACTAGGGATGCACAAACTAGAATATCTTGGTATTCTAGAATAGTTATTTCGAATCCAGAATATCGAATCCTATTCTATATTAAAAAGCAAACTCCAGTTAAAGTGGCAAGATCGTCAAAAATTCCTGCTTCAGCTGACTACCTCTTTGGCCAGTGTGATTACATACTTATAATCATAGGCGGCGACTTCAGTAAAATGTTACCGTTGCGCGAAATTGTATGACATCACAATCGGCCCTATGCCTCGAACTAACTCGGATAGAACTATAATACTAACGATTTACAAAGCTAAAAGATTAAGCCAGGAGTTTAAGTGTTTAATCTAACTACTTCCCCCGCTGAAATATTGCATGGTTATACGCTGCTCAGCGTCAACAATAGGGAAAGAATATACCAAATATTTATGTGTCTGCGAGGGCTGTGCAAGAACCCAGATTCTTATAACGGTTAACTGATCAAAGAAAAAAACCGTTAACCGTTAACCGATGTTACCTACTGTTCTCTCTAGCTAATACTTAGTAATGGGGAAAACGGGAGTGCGTCGTCAGTGGTCCTGTATTGAATCTAGGTCAACGTAACCCTAGGTCAAACCGCCGATCAAAGCAATAAACACCGCTGGAAAAGCGGCGCTGCGGTTAGACGATTTAATGTGATAATTATTTAAATGCGCAGGGAATTTTTTGCGTTATTATAAAACAAACATTGCGGCGCAACGGCGGAAGTCTGCGCGCTTATAATATCCGTTGTAATCAACGCTGTTGCAATATGTACAATGGAAATAAAAAGGAACTCCATGCAATTATAGTTTCTTAATGTGCAATGTATATTATTTCGAATCCAAATATTCGAAATAAACGTAATATTTGGATTCGAATCCTACGGGATTCGAATCCGGAAGATTCGATATTCTAGTTTGTGCATCCCTAACCCACACACTGTAATAGCTCTACCAACTCGATTGTGGGCATGAGGTGTATTACTTTGCACCTACATAAACCACTTAATATTGCCTTGCAGGCACTTTATGTATACTTAAGTAAAATAAGTAAAATAACGTTATCATAAAAATTAATGTTTTCTAGTCACTTGGCTAATTAGCGTTTTGAACTAAACAGTAGTAAGATCAAAACCAGTCGGCTGTGTGCATGCCACTTGTGAATCACAAGTTGTGATCAAATGTTTAACATAAAATCATCGTGTTTAACATACTGCAAAATCAAATGTTAAGCAAAACTTAATTTTACTGTGATTACGACCTCTCTGTTGTATTGTACCCTAGAATAAAAAGTAATATTCGATATTGCTATATCTGATTCAAACGTACCTTTATTCTTGGGAAACTGTGGTGAGGTTCCAGACCCAACCATGGCCAGGTAATTACATCTGAACAACATCTCAACATGAGTTATCCCACATTTGTTGTCAGCGAAATCTGATGGAGGAAATAAAGTTACAACGAAGTTGAGAAGAAATGTTAAAAAATGATTATTGTTATTGTGTATTGTGTAGTCAACTGGTTTTAATGTAAATAATAACTTGCATATGCTGTAGTATATAAAAATGGTTGAGCTTTCTGAAAATTTTCTGAAAATCAAACTTTCTGAAAATATATGAAAATGATCGAGCTGTTTTTTGTAGTAAAAATTAAGTAGAAATTGTGGCCGTTGTGAAATTTACTTAAAATGTCTGGGAAACTATTTTCAGGTTCTAATTTCTTTGCTTAGGTTTTATGAGTGTTGGCTTAAAAAACATAGGAAAACCATCAAAATCACCACGTGCTTGGACAGTTAATTTTAAGTTCAAGTCACTTAGGGCAGCGGTTCCCAAACTGGGCGAAAGCATGCGGAAGTTGCTGCATTTATTATATTGTTTTCTCACAAAAAATTACAGTACATGTGTTAGTTGGAGATGTATGAGCCTGGTATGCAACCCCATACAATATTCGTTTTACTTGATAAAAATCCATTGTTCGGTGTTAACTGCTACTATTTGCTAACTAACGTTGCATTGTTTTCGAATAATGGTTTGTCAAATAACTGCTTTGCATTGATTGACTGTTCGTCACTTCAGTGAATAGTTTTGAAGAATTTGAATGGTTATCAAAGTGCTTACTAGTCTTGATATACAATATACATTACTTGCAGTTTAAAATTTTTGGCTTTATGGGGGAGCCGCAAGGTTTAATAAGTTTACAAAAGGCGCCGCCAACAAAAAAGTTTGGGGCCTGCTGACTTAGGGTATATCATTTGAATCCAGTGAATAAATGGGTTGAATTGAAACAATACGAAGGTCTCGAGCGTATGCAAGACTGTCCATGTGATAACATTACACGTTTTTTTCCACCAATATTAATAAAGACTAGTATCACATTTATAAAAAATAACAAAAATATGATAAAAAATTGATGAGTTGATAAGGAATAATTAAAAACTATCATTTAAAACATCATTGAATAGTAAAAATTTCTTTATGGCGATACAGTTTCTTTTTTGAACTAAAAACTACTGATACTGTGAAGTAAAACTAATATTAAGATGATATTCTACTGGATTTAGACACTGTACCATCTAAAGTGGGATTATGTGAAAGACATGTTTATATAAAAATAGCATTTCCCTAGACATAAATACCAATACTATACTGAGTCTTATAATCATATATATATAATATAAAACGAAACAAAAAGCAGTCCCAGACATTTTAAGTAAATAAATCAAAAGGCAGTGCAAATATAAGTACCGTATGTCTCAGGCAATGTATGAGACTTAGTGGTATTTTTACTGTTTGAAAACTACCGGTACCTATGTTTGCACTAATTGTGCACCATTATAAGTAAAATAAAACCACATACCAGTATACATTGTATGTTAATAATTTAAACAAAATCGTATTGATGAAAATGAAACAAAAAGCAGTGTAAATATAAGAATGTAGGCAATGTATGAGACCGTATTTATTTAGTGGTATTTTTACTGCATTAAAACTACCAGTACCTATGGTTGAACTAATTGTGCACCATTATAAGTGAAATAAAAACATATAACAGTAAACATTATACATTAATATTTAAAACAAAATCTCATTGATAAAAATTACCTTGTCTTTCTTTCTCCTTTAATGGGTGGGTGTTGTAAACACGGAAACCATTGGACATCCCACACACAAAACAACCTGGAAAAAGTGGATCGGGAATAAAAATAATGCAATAGAAACCAGAAGCAATAGTATGTGCTATACTACTGTTATTATGTTACTCATTTAGCAAACACATAAACTATACCACACATAAGGCAACCTGTAAGGAATAGAAAAAATAAGTATATCTGGTAGGTCAACACTTAAAGAAGGAAAACAGGAAAGGAGAAAAACGGCAGAGTAAAATTACGGAAACTAATTTAAACCCTGCCATAAACACTAATCTTAACCCCAGAACTAACCCTAACTCCTTAGCGTAAGTCAAAAGTGTAGCGTACCTGGACTATGTGCATACGATACACTACAGAATACTACAAAACTTTAAC
This sequence comes from Ciona savignyi, assembly GCA_000149265.1. Classification (NCBI taxonomy): domain Eukaryota; kingdom Metazoa; phylum Chordata; class Ascidiacea; order Phlebobranchia; family Cionidae; genus Ciona; species Ciona savignyi. Next base: position 584,874 of record CH003249.1, read on the forward strand.
AAAATCTGTTTATTTACCACATTTACAACTTTCAATGTGAACCTTGTCCCTGAACTTGCATCACTAGCTTGTCGAAAATGTCTCGTTGATAAAAACATATCACTGCTGTTTATAACAATCAAAAACAAATAAAAGTTTCGCAAATTGTTGATGTGCTTGCGGACTCATTTAAACCTTCCACGAACTCATTTGAGACCGTGGACTCGGGTTGGGAAACACTGGTTTAACAGTTTGTAATAAACCATGCTGGAATAAACGAAAACAAAGCTATGTTGAAACTTTCAGGCAAATGTGGACATTTCAGACAAAAAATATAAATATATTAAAAAAAATAAAAAGGTTTTATGATTTGCATGTTTCTAAAAACATGGCAGTACTGTGACCAAAAATAACCAAGTAAAAGCAGATTGCCAGAATAAAACAGTTACAATATTGATGTAAAGACAAATTTTTTTTAAATCAGGGTGATCATGTCGGTAAAAATGTATTGAATTTGAATGGTTTGATATCATAGGCAAAAAAAGAACTATGTTTAAATATTTAGGAAAGTTTGATTTATTTATTTTTTGCACCAGTATTTACAAAATGGCAAACGAATAAAATCACGACACAGAAACGGGAAAAGACGGCATAAAAAACAGTCGTACACGTCAAT
>CH003249.1:594144-604547 GCA_000149265.1 Ciona savignyi
CTAGCTAGTCGGTTCTTGCACCCACCATCCAGTTATGGGGGCTGTTCTAATGTGTGGTATGACTGAAACGTTTTTGTTTTAGTTTTAGCAGAACACATGAAACTCATCTGCTAAATGCCTTGTCCAAGTACACAATGGTCTAGCAAACCCCCAGTTTTGCACTTGCAACCTTTTGGTTGAAAGTAAACACACTAACCAACCAAGCTGATTGGAGGGAAATTTGTTCCAAACTGGTAAATCAATAAACCACACTAAACTCCTGTTGTTTGAGTTAGCTAAGTAAGCTGTAGTTTCAAACAACCAGTCCAATAAATTAGCTTGATGGGTTAACTAATTTAAGCCTTAAAAGGATCATTATTCGAGCGCCCTGAAAATATCTGATATAATCGTCAAATCGTGTCTTAAAGACAGCTGACTAAATGCTTAACCTGGATAGATGCTAGATCATCATATGTAAAAACCCCAAAATTTCTCCATTTGGCCACAGCAAATGCTGGACAGTGGCCAACATGGAAGATGAAGGTATATGATCAGACGCCAGTTTAAATGGGCAGTGAAAATTAAAAAATGGATATAATTACCACTAAGCAGTCAATCCACATTTCAAATTATGTTACCTCTGTTTTAACTTTTTCCATAAAACCAAGTTGCACAGCAAACTTTCCTTTCGTCCCTTGCAGTGCAGAAGTTATAACTCGTGTGTGAGTGTGAAGCATTGCCCAATCAATCAATCAATCAAACATATTTTATTTGTTAAACGCACAGAAAACAAAAGAATAAACAATACGAAAATAAATAACCTGAAGTTTAACAAGGAGACACCGAGAAACCATGCGGTTATCAAAGCAGGTGCCACCTTATAATAAATGTAAATTAAAATATAAAGATAAATAAATAAGAAATAATCAGAATAGCAGTGTGAAAAATTTGTGCAAAAACATTAAAATGACAAAAAAACTTTAACAAAACCCTAAAAAAACAAAACAAACAAAATGCATAATGAATATATAACAGTGATTTACAATGAGTTAAAGAGATCGAAGTGAGAAAAATCTAAATTAATTAAGTTACAATATTGCTAAGACATTGGACAGTGACGGTATAATATTTAAGTAATATAAGTCAGCAAATATTGATTCTTTAATTGTTTTTTAAAGGAAAACCATCCTAATTTTTTCAAAGATACATCTATTGCAGTCCATGCTACTGGACCACAGTACCCTATTGAATTTTGACCTAATAATGTATGAAAAAAGGAACAAAATAATCATGATGTGCCACTTGTCTAGTGATATGATTATGAGCACAGTACAAAGGTTGGAATATATAATTAAACGAATCAGGGAGAGTTTTGGTATGAAACTTGTACATTAGCTTTCCCATCTCCAATTTATAGATATCACACAGTTTCAGTATTTTAAGATCACTAAACAAAGGGGTGACATGGCATCTTGCAGGACTGTAAGACATTGCACGAATGATTTTATTATGTATTACATTTAATGGATAAAGGGTTTTTTTATTAGAAGCACCCCAACAGACTATAGCATATTGTATTTGAGAGTAGACTAGAGAGTAGTAAATATTCAGCAGAGTTTTGATATCAACATATTTACGCAGTTTGAACATTATACCGCAATATCTAGCTAACTTTTGTGAAAGATTAAGAATATGGCAGTTCCAATTGAGCTTTTCATCCAACAGGACACCCAAATATTTGGCTGATTGAGATCGAATAATTTTGTTATTATTAATATTTAAGTGGAAGTCATTAATGCCTATTGGCTTTAAATTTCCGGTGAATAGTACATATGACGTTTTACTATAATTTAGAGAGAGTTTATTAGATCGCAGCCAATCGTCTATTGCAATCAGTTCAAGGTTCACTTTTGCTTGAAGTTCATAAGGACATTTGCTTGACATACACAAAAAAGTGTCATCAGCAAATAGTTTGGTGATAAAATTTGAAACTAAAGGCAAATCATTAATATACATTAAAAAAAGTAGCGGACCTAAGGTAGACCCTTGGGGTACACCACACAAGACAGGTTTAATACCTGAGCGAACATTATGAACAAATGTATATTGGGATCTATTGGTCAGGTAGTTTTTAAATAAATCTAACGCAACGCCACGTATTCCATAGCAGTGTTCAAGTTTAGCTAGAAGTTTAGAATGGTCAACTGTATCAAAAGCTTTTGATAGATCAATAAAAATACCACAGCTATAAAGACCTTTGTCGGTGTTAGATAACAACATATTGGTTATATCAGCCACAGCAAGAGTGGTTGAGCAGTTTTCTCGGAAGCCATATTGATGATTTGAGAGTAACTTATGCTTATCAAGATATTTAATTAAACGATTATACAATAATTTTTCAAAAATTTTATTAAACTGCGACAATAGCGATATGGGTCTATAGTTTGTGCATAAGTTGTCTGAGCCATTTTTAAAAATGGGAATAACTTCTGCATTTTTTAAAAAGTCAGGATATATCCCTTGCTTCACACAAGTATTAAATATTTCACTTAAGATGGGAGATATTATAGAATTTGCAAGTTTAATAAATTTGGTAGGGATGTCTTCATGACGAGTTCCCTTTTTTACATCCAAACAGTTTATAAGGGAAAATACTTCATCTGGCGTTGATGGAGATATAAAAAAGGAAGACGATTTTCTGAATGGTTTTAAAGGCACATGATTAGTAGGAGGTTTGATCTTAGATGCTAGATTTTTCCCAATGTCCACAAAAAAATCATTAAATTTATTAGCAACATTTATTGGATCCGATGTCACATCAGATGCAGTAATTCCTACACTTTTACTTATAGTCATCGTAGGAGATTTAATTTGAATAAGTTCGCGGATTAGTTTCCATGACCTACCAATATCATTTTTACTCCTAGAAAATTCATGTTTGTAGTACATTTGTTTGGAGATTTCCAGGAGATGGTTTAATTTATTTCTATAGACCTTAAATACAGAATATTTTTGAAGATTAGGTTTATTTTTAACGATGGAGGAGAACATACTATTTTTGTTTTTTATGGATTGTAACAGACCTTTAGTGATCCATGGTTTGTTTAGAAGTCGTCGCTTTTTCCTACTAATAGATCTTAATGGAGCATGTTTATCTACAATCTCATTAAAAACACTAAAAAAATTTTGCAAAAGACAATCACCAGAATACTCTGGTGGTTTATGAGAAAGTAGATTGCAAAAATTATAATATAAATCACTTAAAAATTCCTCTGCTTCAAAAAATCTCAAATCTCGCATTTTATACTTGTTTCTACTATATGCGACGCCAGCAGACTTTACTAATATAAAGGTAGGAAGGTGATCTGATATATCAAAAATTGCTATACCACTGGTAATGTCGCTTGAAAGATTATTTGTATACAAGTGGTCAAGTAATGATACACTGCTACCTGATATTCTTGTTGGTTTGTTTATCAAGGAAGAATGACTAGATATCATGAATGACTAGATATCATGTTTATGTAATTGCGTATATGGTTATTTGAATCGTATTGGAGCAGATCAATATTAAAATCACCACAAATATAGTAGGATTTATCTAGATCATTTAAATTATGAAGCGTTATGTCGAATTTATCCTGAAATGTTTCAAAACAGTAAGATGGGTGCCGATAGATTACACCTATAATACAAAATTTACTTTTTAGCTTAACTTGAATCCACATGTCTTCACAATTATCAATATTCATAGCTAAATCATTTCTAACTGAGTAAATAAGGGTCTGTTTTATAAAGAATCCCACACCACCAGCATGAGTGGGAGTATCTACATGGACAAAATTATAACCTGACAAACCTAGTGATGATAATATATTCATATTATGGGACATTATCTTAGTTTCGGTTAGAGCAATTACATCAGGCAGGGAATCTAAACTTGTTAAGTAAGCATGCAGTTTGGAAACATTTTTTTGAAGACTTCTTATGTTTAAATGCAGTAATGAAAAATCCCCAGGTTTAAGTGAACTCATTAAACCTTTGTACTGATCAATATCACTATAGTGACTTTCAGGACTATTGAGGTAGGCTTCAGGGCCAGATTCAATTATTGTTTTTAAGACATTAGTAGAATCAACATTTGCAAGCATCAGTTCGGAATTATTTAAAGTTTGAAATGGAAAGTTATTCATTAAACAGTTGCAACAAAAATATGTGTCAGAAGACAAACTATACTTTTTAAATTGATCCTTTGTTAATTTTGTGCATAAAAGGTGTTGCCAGGTTAAACATATATCACATTGAATGCAGTTTTGGTTTGATTTACATGGTTTTGAACAATTTAGACATGGATATCGAATTGATTGATGGATGGAATTATTATAACTAGTAGAGCGAGATTGTACTATATTAGCCATTAGATAAATTTAAATATATGTAAACAAAATATTCAAATATGTTTAATTTAGGAGTAAATATGTTCAATCTCATTCCAATTGATATCCAAACCTGTTTGAAGAAGGTCTTCAGGAGAGTCAATGTGTTTCCAGGTGTTATTTAATTTTAAAGCAATTTTCCCATTTGTTGTTCCCACAGCATCAACTTCGTTGAGGTTTTTGAGATAGTGAAAAAGTTTAAATCTAATTGGAGTAAGATCTTCATTGATATATATTTTTTTTTTGTTGCAGATTTTTTCTTTTCCTCATGAATTCCTGTCGTTTTTTGAAAGACACAAATCTAATAATAATTGGGGCGAATTTTGCCATCTCGTTTTTTCCCCACTCTGTGCACTCTTTGGATGTCATCACTGCTAAGCTTTATTGACAGATCTTGAGCAATCTGCATCGATCTTGTTTCCCCGTCATCGATGTTATCAGTTACCGATTCCCGAATGCCATATATTCTAATGTTTTCTCTTCTACCATATTGTTCAAGTTTATCGAGCTTGTACATATATGTGTTTAAAGAATTTCGCAATTTGGCATTTTCTTCTTTAGTTTTAGCTAATTCATTTTTCATAGCACCTAATTCTTTTCTGAGTTGCATTACTTCATTTTTAGTTTCAGTTGTGCTTTCTTTGATAACTTCAACATTATCTTGAAGTTCATCAAGCATGTTTAGTTTTGTTTTCATTTCTTTTAGTTCTTGTAACACATCTTTCAATTGTTTAGCAGCCATATTTCACTTAATATATTTTCTTATTCGAATAGAATCCTTATTGGTGAACCTTATTCAAATTATATAAAGTTCTTTAATTTTAAAACCTGTTGAGTGATTTGAAACTATAATTCTAAGGTAAAGAATTAATTATAACCCTGCCGCAAACACTAATCTCAACCCCAAAATCGAATGCCACGTTTTACTCCAGCCTTTATAATTAGTTAATTACCATACTGTCATAATCTATATTTTTGTATGCAGGTTCCCACCTTCCCTCTTTTTCTCCATCAAGTTTTACCATTTCTTACTACTTCTACGTTATAAAGCGGGCTATTAATGTGCAATCTACCAACGAAAATTCTTACCTGAGGTTTAGCCAACCATATCATTGGTTATTATGGGTTTATTTTGTCCTAATGTAGACCCTTGGTGAGTTTTATCATACCTCATGTGGCGTTACCTTTATTTTTATACCGTGCTGACTACCATTTTTGTGTTAAAATATTAGGTGTAAATGTTTAACTTACAAGTTTAATAAATGAAATTAAATGGGATTTATAGCGTTCTTGGTTACCACTACCATAGAAAACCCGTACTTGTGCGACTAGTGGCCAGTGTCTACTTTTTTAATTTTTGGTTGACGTAAAAAGAACATACCTAGCAGAGTAAAAAAAGAAAAATCCTTGCAGATAAAATTATGTATGAAAAAAAAACATATTGTTAAACCGGTCATTGCCAGATTGCTGTACCCACAGTCGCGACATTGCATTCATATTGGAATATGAAACCGAGTTTACAACGCTAGTTATATTCTTGTGATTAATATGATAAAGCTTAATATTAAGTAACCATATCGGTTTAAATAGATCGCAGTTTTGTGTCGTGAATTAATATCGAAATGTTTTTAAAATTAGTGCATACAGTATGTGGATGTGATCGTTCACGTGTATATCGGGATTTCCCCTATGACGAGTCTTCTGTTTACGCTTAGGACTAGTTTAATGTTGTTATTTTAGTTCGGCTCTTAACTAACGATTACAAAATTGCACTGATCTGATCTTTTAAGATGGATGAGCCTGGATTGAGAAATAGTACGTTGCTATCTTTCCTAGCGTTTTTCACTGTGTTGTGTGTAATTGTTTTGCCTTGCATATTAATTCCATGGATATTGTCCTTACATTTGCACACAAATTATGGTAAGTCGTTTACAATCCTATAATTTGTGTAAAATATTTAATTTATTGATTGATCTGCTTTCCTTTTTAATAGGCTGCAGCTCAAAATCAATATTTTGTACTGATAAGTTTGCCTCTGCTGGCCGAATAGAAATAGCTCATTGATCATTGCCTCGCCATTCAGCTAAAAGGTTGTAGGATCAAAACTCGGCACTTTTTATAGTCTATTGGCGAAGGCACCTGATGGATAACATGAACAGAGTAAATTATTGGGTTGTAGGTTTACTAAAACAGATAAATGTCTCAATCATATACATCCAGCTTTGATTGCTCAGGTAACCCGGCAATGGATGCAATGAAAACTAACTTTTCAATAGCGTCTTAAGATTAGCAAGCTGTCGGCTTTTAAACCCATCTATTAAATCCACTCAAAAGTAAACAGCACCTAAGAATATTTAGCATCCAAATAAATCAGCACTCGGATTTAGTAATGAATATGAAAAAGTCTGTTATTATCTGCAAAACCTGCTCCTAATCTATTATTTTATGATCATCGGCATATGCTCTTATGAACCAGTATGGAAAGTACGGCAGCTGCACACTCGAGTTTTTTTTACCCCCGCGTCTTTGCACACTTGGGTAATTTCACACACGCTCTCAAGCTGGCGATGTTTAAACATAAACAACGTATAATTTCCAACAAACCTGTAAACCTACCTCTGAAGGTAATTTACTGTCAGTACGTTTTTTGTTACGTAGATAGATACGTTACCTGACGGACACAAAAAAATGAAGATAGAATAATATGTTTTTTTAAAGATTTTTGTAAAACAGTAATAAAAAGGAGATTGTGTGCACACTTGAAGTGTGCACTCCTAGACGTTTGCACACTGCACACTTAAATATTTGCTGCGTGCACACTCGAGATCTCGGCGAAAATTGACGTACTTTCCATACGGGCTTATGAAGCCTGTAAAAATCTGCCATATGAACAGACAAGATGTTCTAATAAAAGTTCTGCCAATATAGATGATATAATTTACCTAAGCAAAAAAACAAAGCAAAAGTAACAACTTTCATCCTAACGAGCGAAATTCGGAAATTTTCTGAAATTTCCTATTCCATTGTTAATATTTGGGCTTTCTGTGTTTAAGACTATATTACAACTATTTGCATTAAGTGCTTTACCTCATTTATTTATTTCTTAGATGGGTTTGAAAGCATTTCACCGAAGCGGTTGTTCGTAAGCATCTCTCTTCCCGTCATTGTGGCTATTTATGAGCTGAGAAAGAAGAATTTATCGTTGTCTGGTATATTTGCAGGTATGTTATTATATGTGCACGTGTCCTTTTCATGTATATGTGCCTTATATACTCCATATTATAAATAAAGTCAATTCGTTTTTTATTTTCAAGTTAAATTATTAGCAACAATTTATTCCGAAAATATTGCCCTCCACTTGCATCAATGTATTTTCCACTTTTATTTATTTATTTTAATGTGGTTTTAGCAGCCACTCGATTTGGCCAATACGGATTCTTGTTCTTTTTAAAATCAAAAATCACGAAAACATAATATAACCCAGAGTTTTAATTTAGTAAATGGAAGCAACAATCACCACAACAATTTTTCTAAATACAAAATGAGTAAGTAACAAAATTTATAGGAGCGTAAACTTAAAGTCAAGATGGCAATAATATAGCTAAGTGTTAAAGGTTTATCTAATCCTCTAATCCAGCGGTTCCCAAACTGGGCGCCGCGGCGCCCTGGGGAGCCGCAAGACTTTGCCAGGGGCGCCATGAAAGCATGCGGAAGTTGCTGCATTTATTGTTTTTCTCACAAAAAAATTACAGTGCATGTGCGTTACACCAGTAGAACGTTAATTGGAGATGTTTGAGCCTGGTGTGCACCCCCACACACTGGCATACAGTATTCGTTTTACTTGTAAAATCCATTGTTCGGTGTCATCTCCCACTATTTGCTGGTAACGTGGCATTGTGGTTTGTCAAATAACTGCTTTGCATTAATTGACTGTTCGTCACTTTAGTGAATAGTTTTGAAGAATTTGAATGGTTATCCAAATGCGTGCTAGTCTGGATATACAATATACAATACTTGCAGTTTGAAAATTTAAGCTTTATGGGGGAGCCGCAAGGTTTAATAAGTTGTCAAAAGGCCGCAAGCAACAAAATTTTGGGAACCGCTGCTCTAATCTATGGGTTTAACTAATCCTCTATATTATTTTAGAATAACTATTTATCCTATATTGTGCATCGCTAAGTGTAAGGGTTAAATCCAATCTCCTCATTCCACAAACAACAGCACTCTAAACAGTCATCTTGTCTGATCATCCACGCACTATATTAGCTCCAGCAATTCACCTGTAGATGAAAGCTGTATAACTGTGAAAATGAACAAGCCACTTTCCACTAATCCAACCTGGTTCAGTTTAATGTCCAAATTAAAGGTCATTTCTGATTTAGGATCTTAATTTAGATAAATTAAACACATTGCGACAGTTCTAGAACTCCATAAGATAAACTAAAAACAACTAATCCTATTCTTAAAACATTAAACTTTCCAGCTGTATTTATTGGTTTAATCATGACAATCGCCAACGCAAGTTTCATTTCGTGCATTCTGATTTTCTTCTTCACATCTTCGAAGTTGACAAAGTTTCGATCAAAACGAAAAGCAGCTCAAGACTCAGAATCACAGCAAGGTTAGTTTAGTAGGGATTTGATTTATTCCGTCTTTATCTTTTCATCAAATATCCTATAAAATGGTTGTCTGCATTTGACCATACTGCTTCGAAGCGCGTGTTTGAAGCAAAATAATTTGTTTAAAAACTGCCCTATTTCCAGTAGTCTGGCAGTGGGTACAAGGTAATTATTATTCATCTGACAAAGGTCGTTATCCAATTTAGGGACAAAGTGAGCACCGATCGCAGGCATGAGACAAAAAGGATTGGATATTCGTGTTTATCCCCGTGAATGGGAAAACCAAGGAGGTTATCACACAGGCAATCGTCAGATCACCTCGCGCCCACCGTCGGGTTACCGGAGCTATTGCAGTGTGTTGTATATGATTCACATATTTCTTAAATTTGGTAGAACCCATTAATCCGCTGGGTTCAGGCAAATGTCCGTAAAGTGCCTTGCCCAAGGACACAACCGACTAGCTAGCGACCAGTTACGCACCTGTAACCTTTCGATTGAAAGACGTCACAGTTAACCAACAGACTAACTGACCGTACAAACAAATCTAACTATGATATGGCAAAAACTGTAATAATGCAAATACCCCATTCATGGTAACGTCCTATCCCATCTAGGTTCAACTCGTTCAGCCGTCCACGTATTAAACAACGGTGGAGTCCCATGTGTGCTAGCAATGCTGTACATAATAGAAGCTGGTTGCAAGGAGTCAGATGTGGATTTCCACAATCCAACATTGTTCATTAGGTATGGAATGCTCATTCTGAATTTTCTAAAAAAAATTGTAATTTTTCTGCATATATTTCATATGTAATCAACATTTTTGCATTCTACTGTTTGATAAAGTCAGCATGGGCAGCATGAAGGAATTTTGGTCAATATACGGCCCGTAAAGGGATTTTGGTCCGGCCCACAGACTGTATCTAACCACACCCTGTAATTAAGATATTAAATACTGTTCATGTAATAATCCGGCCCACCAAGAACTTCATATTCCCACATCTGGCCTGCTCACTAGAGAAGTTGATCTCCCCTGAATTAAGTAATTCTAGTCTGTAAGTTAAGTCCGTTAAACATTGTTCATTCGGTAAGGCATGGATTGAATTGTTTTTGCTTGTGTTATTTATTTGGATTACAGTTATTTTTCTTGTTATTGTTTTGGTTAGGGATGTCTTTATCTGAATCAGTATGTTTTTTAAAACCATTTTTAAATCAATAATTTCAGTTAAGTTTATTTAAAAAATTCTTCAGGGCTGTACATTATTGAGTTTTTGTCTAAATTAATTTAGTTTGCTTTTTATTGTTCTTTCGCTTAGGTTTGGTGGCCGTGTCCGCTATATTTATTAAATTATATCCTATTTTTAATGACATG
>CH003249.1:604650-627641 GCA_000149265.1 Ciona savignyi
CAATTTTAGAATGTCCTATCTATCTAAGTAAAGATCATGTGCTCATTAGGGCTGCGAATTAACGGTTAATTTAAAAAACGGTTAACTGATGTAAAAATGATCGGTTAACCGTTAACCGATTTTCTTTAAACTACCGTCAAATCGGCACCGTTTTTGGCAAAAAAAGTTCAGGCAGCTGTAAAGGGCAGCAAAGAAATAACGCGCGTGATTACCGGCATTATCGGGTCTTATTTATGTGTTACTTTAAAGTTTTTAAACGTTACCTTAAACACATAGTATAACTTTAATTGTAATGCGTAATATTGAGTTAAAAATCAAACAATCAGCGTCTGAATGGTTGCTTATATTACATTGACAATCAAACAATCGACGTGTGAATGGTGCGTATATTACGTTGACAATAAAACAATCGACGTGTGAATGGTTGCTTATATTACGTAATAATGAAACAATCAACGTGTGAATGGAGTTATGTATATTTGAAGATTATTAAAACGCAATTACGCCCAATTAAATGTGGGTGGTAAAGTAACGTTAAAAAACGGTTAAACGGTTAAAATTTGACGTGACGGTTAACCATAAAAACGGTTAACCGTGGTTAACCGTTAATTTTTCGCAGCCCTAGTGCTCATGTAAATTTTTCACATGGTTTAAAAATGTACTAAATATATTTGATTTGGGATCAAAATTTTAGAGACAGGTATGCGAATACCTATCTGTCTAAGTATGAGTCATGTGAACATGTAAATCCACATTGTTTATAATTGTAGGATGTAAATCCTACTGCATATATTTGATTTTTGATCAAATTTGGTACCTTTAAATGTTGCATTGTATCAAATGGTGCCTAACTGTAAGTCAATTGACTCTTGTATGAGGTTGATTGAGCTAGAGGAATTGACTTGTAAGTAAATTGGGATTACAGTTATTTTCTTGTAAGATTTGTGATCTGAATATATTTGATTTGTGATTAAATTTGGTACATTTGACTCTTGTATTAAGTGGTGCCTGTAAATCAATTCCTCAATTTAAACTTTTCCATTTTTTTTCACCAGCTCATGGCTGTCGGTGGCTGTGCTTGGCTCAATAGCGTCCTCGTGTGGTGACACATGGGCGTCGGAAGTAGGCTCGGCTATCGGAAGCGGAAAATCGGTTCTAATCACCACTTGGAGAAGTGTGCCTGCAGGTCTGTTGGATAGAATGGGTTGAATGGTTGATAATTTTAAATGCATTTTAATTTTTTTATTTAACTCCACGCCAAAAGGTGGTACGGTCAAAACCAGTTTTCTGGGATAGAATGGTTTGGTTTAAAAGCATTTTTCTTACTTTATTTATAGCCCATTAAACTGAAACCACTTTCTGACTAGTCAGTTGTGTCCTTGGACAAGGCACTTAGTAAAATTCGCCTAATTTCAGTAGAATAATCATTGAGTTGATTAAGAAAATCCGGTACAACACACACTGCAATATTTTTGGTAACACGGGGTAGGTCACAAAGTAATCTGACGATTACCCATGTTGTAATTACATATTCGTGAGATAATTTAACCTTTTCAGGTGTGAAAAAAATTCCGCCAATTTCATTTATGTCCTTAAGCAAGGCACTAGGACATTGCCTGAATCTAGTGAATCAAGGAGTTGAACTTAAACTGAAAAAAGCATATAAACACACTGCAATAGCTCTGATAACCCAGACATTGGGTATGAGGTAATCTGACTATTACTCATTTAAGAACGCCGCCTTACATATTCATGAGGTAATTTGACAATTTCCAGTTGAATAAAATTCCTCCTATTTGCCATTAACATGGATACAACATGACCATAATCAGGAGGTGATAAATCCGCTTTACGAGTAGATTGTTAGAGTTTTACGACGCTGTGCCACCTTTACTACATTGTCTATAACAACTTGTCTTGTGGTATTTTGCAACCACGTCGCCACTTTTCCTTTGGCGATACCAATTATACAACATGACTATCCGATAACCGGTTGCATCTAAGGTACAAACGGAGGGGTAACAATCATTGGAACTGTATCTAGTTTGTTGGGAGGGGGGGTGGTGGGAGTCACGTATGCAATCGCCAACTACGTTGCCCTTTCCAGGTTGGTTATTTTATCCTGCCGCTGGTTCTCATATACTTGTCCTAATCTTTTCGTTTGTTTGTATTGTTGTTAGCCAATGCATTGACATTGTCTGAAATTTGTTAATTAATGGATTTTCTAGTGAGACGTTATCTGAGAGATTCACTGTTTAAAAAAATGTGGTTAAATTTACTAAAACTTTGGGAATGTCTGAATCGTATTGAACACACTGCAATAGCTCTGGTAACCCAATAATCGGTGTAAGATAATGTTGTGTGATTATGTCCATTATAGTTTTCCATTTCCAGAGATTAACATGAATATCAAGTTAATGTGACTTAGAATAAATAGGAATGTTCTATAGCAGGCATGGGGCCGTGCGCCGGGTCCGGCCTGTGAAGGGATTTTGACCGGCCTGCCGACTATATCTAACCATACGCTGTAATTAAGATATTAAATACTATTCATGTAATAACTGACCCACCAAGGACTTCATTTTCCCACATCTGGCCTGCTCACTAGAGAACTTGTCCACCTCTGCTGTATATGTCCACTGATGCAATTCTAGTATTTTCACAAGAACGAAACTTTTTTAAGACCCTATAATTCCTGGTCACTTATTTTACTTTCAGGTGGCGATGGATTCTAGCTTTGATCGGTTTATTTTCAGGAATCTTTGGTTCAACAGTAGACTCCATACTAGGTGCCACACTGCAGTATTCAGGTTGGTTGCTCATATCCGACCGGTTAGTCTAGTGGTTAAGTGCGTCGCCTTTCAGCGGAAAGGATGCAGATTCGAACTGGTCGCTAGCTAGTCGGTTGTGTCCTATGGCAAGAAACTTTACGAACATTGCCTGAACCCAGCGGATTAATGGGTTCTACCAAATTGAAAGAACATGTCGATCATATACAACACACTGCAATAACTCCGGTAACCCGACGATGGGCGCGAGGTGATCTGATGATTGCCCATGTGTTAACCCCCTTGGGTTTTCCATTCCCGGGAATATAGAAAAATGAATATCCTATTCCATCCTATGTTTTGCAACTGTCTTCACAAATTATTCCACCTTGTTTAAAAGTCTGAATTCCAATCCATAAAGATTTAATTACCTTCTCGACTGTGGGAATCTGTTACCTTATGATACCCGTGGGTAAAACCAACGGGGAATATAAGTAAATCAACCATTCACACACTTAATACTTCTCGACTGTGAGCACAAGATAACCTAACAGGCAACCTAAACATCCACAGGCTTCGACGAAGTGAAGAAACAGGTGGTGAGCCATCCAGGGCCAGATGTGAAACACATCTCGGGGAGCCACATACTCAACAATCATCTTGTTAACCTCATATCAGGGATGATCACCGCTTTCACTGCCCCTTGTGTATACCAGTACCTTGCTGGTGCATTGGATGTGTAGTGTGGAGTGGACTGGTTAATGAGGGGCAACACTAAAAGGAGGAAAAGCTGGAAGAAGGGAAACTGCCTACATAAACTATGGAAACTAATTTTAACCCTGCTCTAAACACTAATCTCAACACCAGTACTAACCCTAACTTCAACCCAATGTTTAAAACTTAACTCTAATGCCTTAATATTTATTTTATTGTGCAATTTCCCGCTTTCCCTCCTTTTAGTTTTCCCCTTTAATGAGCACATATTTATCTCAGGAGAACAACAACAGTCTTTATAACACAGTCATTAGGTTACCCTGTGCTCACTGTTGGGTTGCGGTGGGTTGTACATTTGATAGCTTTCGTGAATCGTAACGTTTGGATGCACATCCGTCATTAGTGAATAATAAGACTACAATATGTGTGGAGGGTACGGTTCTGCACTGGGTACCTACAGATCCAAAGGTCATAGATTCGAACCTCGCATGTGGCAGGATTACTCCTGCTGTTGTTACAATGTGTACAGGCAATAATTCAGTTGATAGGTTTACGGAATCATGAAATTTCTATGATAAATTTGAGTTGTATTTAACACACTTGTTTAAAAGTTTGTGTTGCAATCAATAAGAATTAAATTAAACACACAAACCATGATTTTTTTAACTTCATCAATTCTACTGTGGACATGAGTTCTTTTACAATATCTGTTAATTTCTATGATAAATTTGTGATTTTTATGATGAATTTGAACTTTCTATGATAAAATTGGGATTTCTATGATAAAATTGGAATTTCTATGATAAATTTGATTTTTATAGTAATTCTTGAATGACACGTTGGGGCTCTTAATATGTTGCTCTGGGACAGTTCTGGTCTGTATGTTTATAATTGTATGGTGTCTTATCACAACTGGCAATAATAATAACTGTACATGCCTTGATACATACCCTTTGCATTATCATACTTATTCCCGAATATTTAAGTCTGTTTATGTATTTAAAAGCCACTAATATCTAAACACACTTAAGTAACAGTTGGCACGAAATTATCTGGAGTTTAATCGTGTTACACCTTACTTACGAGTATAAACGTATTTTTGCAATTTCAGTTATTTTATCCGAATAAAATGTCCGAATGTAAAAAAATCTAAGATTTCCGAATCTAAAATCATCATTTAATACTTTATGTTCTGTTTGCAAAAAAAACAAGGTAAAGCTGTGTATTATTTATTCCAAACATTATTGCTTATTTTATTCCGAGATAATTTCATTACCTTGGTAGTTTGGAATTAAAAGTTTTAAGTTCTATTTTAACGAATCATTACCGTTATCTATTTCTGTGTTTTTATTTAACTACGAACAAAATATGAATTGAAATAAACCGCCTCATGCAACTGCATTCTTGGTCATTCATAGTAGATTTCCTGAACAGGATTTCTGGATATAAAACTTTTATATGCGGTTTGCTATTTAATATATGGTTCTCCAGTGGACTTGATATATAAGATAGGATATTCATGTTTATCCCGTGAATGAGAAAACGAAGTAGTTTAGTTAACACGCGGGTAATCATCAGATTACCTGTGCCCACCGCAGGGTGACCGGAGCAATTGCAGTGAGTTGTGTATGATACATAGGCTACTTTCCATCAATTTGGTAGAACCCATCAATTCGATGGGTTCCGGAAATGTCCGTTAAGTGCCTTGTCCGAAGACACAGTCGACTAGCTATCGATCAGTTTCGTACTTGCAACCTTTCGATTGAAAGGCGTCACACTAAACTACCAGACTAACCGGTCGGACAACATAATTTTTCATTCTGATGTTCAATGCATCATGGTCTTTCTGAATGTTGTCACCGTTATTGTGCGTTATACCGTGTTATCCGCTATACCGTGTCTGTTCACTGACGTGTTATAACTAATATAGTTTTGCCGTTTTATCCTGTCTCTTTAACTTTAAATAATTACGACATTCTTCTTTAATGCTATTAAGGAGCGAAAAAATGAACTTAACGGTTTATTTCTGTCTTTTGATTTTAATACCGTCAAAACTTCAGACGGCGTATAACCAATTAATGTGCCTCTATGTGCGGCAGGATGTGAGTGTTTGTTTAGTTTTTTTTCACGATTAAAACATGAAGCTTAACACTATTGATAAAAATTTGGAAAACGGGGAAAAAAACGGCAAAACCACAATCGTAACAACACGTCTAAAAAGCAATAAATTATTAAATTTCGCTAAAATTAGACGTGGCCGCCAAACCCAAATAAAAAAATAATTAATTGTTTATAAAAAAATATTACACTATATATATTATAATAAGACTTTAAAAAATGTGTGTGGTAAAGCGATCCGTGGAATGGGGCAGCCGGCTTTAGGAGAAGGGGTGGCCCGGAAAGTGTGGACCACAGTGGAAAAAGAAAAACCCTAAAAATGAAATTCCACTTAAAAGTTTTAAGTGCAACACTTATCAAGGCAGAGTGTTTTGCTAAGTAACAATGGTGGTGATTCCCCTATGCTGCGCGCCGGCTTTCTCGTTTAGCTGTAAAGTTGGGCACCTCTAAATACTACAGGACCGCTTGGACCGCTTGGACCGCTTACTATACTTCGTAATTACAAAAGTCATGATATTAATGTTAAACTTGTTACTTAAATATTTTTTGTTAAAACAAAATGTTAAAATAAAATGTTACTAAAACAACTTTTTTAAACAAAACAGTTAGAAGATGCATAATCTACTCCATTATTTCTCGAAGCACTGCTCCATTATTATAAAACTTTACCGGTACTTCTAATTACAACAGAACCGCTCGGACCGCTTGGATTGCATGCATCGCATGGACCGCTTGGATCGCTTGGATTGCTATGGAAAGTACTTCCAATCCTGTCCATGCGCTCCAAGCGATATATATATATAAATCCTTTGTTTATTATTTAACCATAATTATAACAATATTGGTAAAACGACAGTTGTTCACCATTTTCTTTTTCATTTAAATACATTTTTTGGATCTTTTTCATTTAAATTCATTTTTTTGAAATGCCGTAATATTAAGACACAAAAAATGTAAACATTATTTACAGAGCTCGTGTTTACAAACCAATGATATTGGTTGAATGAAAATATCCAGACAAATCGGGCAAGAAATATCATCCAAATCGTACTTGGAAGTTGAAGCCATATTCATCACTTGCTCCTAAATTACCAGCGGCATTCGGCAATAGATAAGCAGAGTTTTGTATTGTAAAGGTACCGACTTTGAAGTTCCCGCCAAAACTGCCTGGAGTGAAAATGCGCCAAACACAAACCAACAACATTGATGGACGTCGTGTGTCGTGTGAATCCGTAGAATTAATCAATTAGAGACTAAATAATACGAAAAATATCGGAATGTTATTAACATACTGTAGCCTAATTGCTATATGATAACTGTAACATGTGTAAATCCTGTTATTTGTCGGGTTTATTATTTTCCAAATTTCTATTTCTACCATTATGATGTAATATTACATAACAATGATAATGCACATAATAACTTGTCCTCGTGTTTTTCTTTCTTTTTGTACCAATTCTTCTTCCGATAGCACGTAGTAAATACTGAATACTAAATAACTATTGACCTACGCGAAAGCAGTTGGTGAGCCGTTTATTTAAGAAGATGCATTTCAGGTACGTTTGAACTGTCTAAAAATTAATCTTGACTAAACTAGTGTTAAGATCGTGTTGTATACGGAGGTCGCACCGAGTTCATGAGGTACGTCAGTATTAAAATACAAAATTTAAGGTATCTTTTGTAATTGAGACACATTTTAGTCGTTTATTTCCCCGAAAAAATCGGAATTTTGAGCATCTTTTGGCCAAAGCGCTTACTAAAATATTCAGTTTAGATCATATTTGTAAAATTAGTCTGTCAACCAAAGTTGTTACATATGAATGGTTTAGTCGTTTATTTTCCCGAAAAAACAAAATCGGAATTTTGGGCAAAGTGATTAACTAAAATATACAGTTTACATCATATTTGTAAGTTAGTCTGCCATCCAAAGTTAGTCACTTGTCACTTCGAAATCCCGTAAGCAGTTAACGAATCGGACCGAAACTTAATTATTATTAAAAGTCCATCTAAAAATGCCAAATGGGATTCCTAAACATGCTGTTAATTAACGACGCTCTAGACTTAGAAGCGATATTACATAGCGACCTGATTTTATATAAATCAGTCTTGGTGAAAAAACCATAAGGAGTTTAAAATGCAAATAAAATAAAATTGTTTTACAAAACTTACAATGGTAATCCCATTATTGACCGTGTGGTAAATCTTCGCAAATACCGTAACCTAATTTAATACTGTTATGTTATCACGTTTCGGGCTTAAACTTTTATTCTATTTTCAATAAAATGCTGCATGGCACAAGAGCTATTGGTAAAATTCAAATTCAGGAAATCATCATTTTTTCGAAATCACCAATTCAAATTCAGGAAATCATCATTTTTTCGAAATCACCATTTTCTATATTAGCTTTTGTTCTCAAACTATCTTTTAGTGTAGTCTCTCATGAAATTTGTTTATCGGGTATGCATACTTTTTCGGTCAAAAATCCAGAACTTTATTGAAGCATTTCAGGTAATTACAGAAAAAAAGTAATGGAACAAGAAGTATTAAATTGCATAGAACCACATAATTTTAACTAACAATTGCACCACCAAAATAGACCTAATATAAAATTAATGAATACAGTGTTGATTGCATCACATGACAATAAAATAATAAAAAAGGTAGCAGTAGTAAAAGTGCACTATAAAATATTCAAAAATTACGAAAAAAGAGATTCCGCCCAAATTCAAGGAACTTGCACGGAATATGAATCGGTTAAATGTTCCACTTTACCACAGGATTCAGATGATGGTTTGTCAGTAATCTTCACAATTTGGCTGTTTAGTCAAATCAAACCCGATGTGGACTTTTAATTTCTGTGAAAAAATGACAAATATTTAAATTTTTAAAACAAACTTTTAAAATAATGCAAAAGTTATTTTAATTCAGTCTGATGTGAATAATAACGAATACGACATCGTGTAATACAATTTGTAGTAACTCAGTTGTGAGCAATATAAATACATTGTTTCATGCAAACCAAAATTTAAACTTTTGCACGCTTAAGCTGTATGCAGCCACAATAATAACTATTAAAACCTTACTTCTGAGCTTGTAAAACATAACTTATTCAACTTATACTGCAACATCTGAAAATCCACCACCAAATCCTGACGGCCTCCATTCAAATCCATCCGCGCTTTCTCCAAATGCAAGTGGCCGGTTATTTTGTGCAAGCAATCGAAAATTGGGAGTATTCCGTAGTTTCCGATTGGATTTCCACTGAGGTCCAAAACTTCAATCTGGAAACACACAAGGATATGAAAAGCAATGCACTAACCCACTAAGTTGGGCCTAGTTCGTTTACAGCTGTAATGCAGTTGTTGCATTTAACGATTAGTTCAGTGGTTAATGTATCAACCCTCAGCCAAACCATCGTAAAAACGAAACCTGATAGTGGGAAGAGGTAATGTAATGATTATAAGTGTAATAAGAAAACCATGGTTATTGCACCCAGGAATATAATAAATAATTATAACTTTCACACCAAAGTTAATTTTTCGATTTTACTCTCACATATATTATCTTAAATTGTTTTCATTTTAACTTCCCATGACCAGCTTTAAACACTGTGTTTTTGCCTTTTTACAAAAAACTTGGAAATAAAACTAAACTTCAAACTTACTTCATCCACTCTCCTACATAGAGCAGCTGCGATGCATTTGATTGGTTCGGCCGTCAACTCTGATTGCCTCAGGTTGACCGACTTGAGATTTTGAACGAGGAACACTTTGGAGAGCTCACAGTTCCCATCAAGTGCAAGTTGAAGGTTGAACGACAGGTCTACATGCTTTATCTGGAATAGTTCATGGAAGGGAAAGGTGTGTATATGATTATCCATTCCAGAATCAAGACTCTAATTTAATTCGAAAAGAAAAAAATAGTTTTTTAATTTTAGTTATTTAAAATTAGGTGTGTATAGGGGAACAAATTAAGATTCATCTGAAATTTTTAGTTCAAAATTATTAAAAGGATGAAATTTGTTTTGTCGATTTATCCGGTAACCCGATGGTAGCATGTTAGCAAAGTAATTTGATGATCATGCACAAATAAGCTGTATTTCTCCATAAACTTTTATTCCCACAATGGCCAACCATGGAAAACAACATTTTACCTTATTTTTCGCATGAAAAAGTGAAGATATAATCAATGGCCGAATATCTGCTACTATAAGTGTTAAATGATCCAACCCATCAGCCAATCTCGACATACATGCCAATGCGTGGGCATGTGCATTCGATACAGATACAGTGCGTATATCAATCCTTTTAACCCTTTGCGTAATTCTCACTCCATGCGCTTGGTCCATCTCACAAGCTAGACTGAGCAAGTCTACAAGCTTAAGCAGGTCTTCCTGTGTGGTAACTGGGAACTTTTCGCTTTTATTCCAGTCTTCAAATGAAAGTTGTAAAGATTTTGACCACAAATCACTTTTTTCCGATGCGACAAGACCCATGTCTGCAAATTAAAAAAAAACATTCTTGTTTACTCTCAGTATATAAAAAAGACCTTATCATACATACAATCAACAGATAAACTTAGGTGAAGTTTAAGTACTATTGCCTACAAGTGGTTAATCCAGGCATATAAGAAAAGTGTAAACCTAATTTACTTTATTATTATCATAAAATTTATCTGTTACCATTTATTAACCAAGTTAGATTAAACATATTTATCAGTTTAGATTTAGCATATTTATTATATCAATAGCATTTCATTATAATCTGATTCAGGTTTTAGTGCTTACCTGTTACCAGCTTATCATTTGTGAAAAGTCCAGTCATAAATTTTCGAACAGTTGACAGCTTCGGGTTTTCCAGCATTTTATTCACGATTGTTGACTTGAATTCCCGAGTTGGAATAGTTCGGACGACATGCAATGCTGCAAGATACTCCTGGACCGTCTGATGAATGAATATGTAGTCTGTGGTGCCGTTAAGAATGTGATAGTGCGGTCCATTCTTGACTCTGAACTGCAAATCGTAGACAGATGTTCTATTCAAGCCACAGTCAGATAAATCTTGGTCGGTAAACTTAATTTGAATTCTTTCTGCGAACGTGCCGCGGTACGCTAGTTTTTCTAGCTTTATAAGCTCCTTTAAAAGTTCTTCCCCGTTCCGATTATGCTCCGACTGAATAAAGGTCTTCATACTGTATTTCATGACACCAGTGTAGGAATACACCATTTGGTCTTGATTTTCGTCATTCAGCATGTATTTGACGAAGACGAAAAACACCGGGGTCCTACACAAGTCAGGAAGCTGGGGGTAATGTTCGTTGACCCGTTGCCACATCTTACTGCCTCTCACATGAGTACCTTGCAACATTCGTTCCAAATCTTTCGATTTAAATCCGCTGAGCAAAACTGTTCTCTGAGGTCTCATTTCCGATGGCATTTCTATTGCAGCGTGTTCACGAGATGACATAAGGATCAGGCTTTCACTGAAGAGCTGACCTTTCAGCAGATTGCACAGAATCCTATCAACCAGAACTTTTGCTTCCAAAATAATATTCCTACAATTCATGGCTTTGAAAGTGAATGTTGCTTGGTCATATCCGTCGAAAATAAATAAAATCTTTTTTTGATTATTTTTCATCCAGTTAAATATTTCCGTTTTTCTATCGCTGTCTGGATAGTACATGACGGCCATCATGTGTTCGAAACTTACTTCTTCAGTCGTATAAAAATCGTAGAACGGAATGTAAATGACGACCTCAATATGCAAGAGTGTTTTAATGCGCTTTTCAAGCACCATTTTTGCATGTCTCTGTAGCAGAGTAGTTTTGCCGCTACCAGCCGAGCCCAAGACCATAACGCTCCGGAAAGTTCCGTTTTCTTTCTTGAATAGATCATGAACAGCGACGTCTTGACCGTGGGACTGGTTTCCAGCGTAGAAATCTGTCTGCCGAATCCAGGGGTAAATATCAGAAAGGTCTCCGGTTAAAGATGAAACTGAGTTTCTGTCGAGAATGAACCTTGTGCGCTGCTGGAGCTCGATTGGTTCTGGGTGCGAAAGAGGGTATTAGGGAAGAATAGTGTTTTAATCAAGGTATGTATGGAAATAAAAGCACACAGAATTGGAAGAAGACGATAGCAGTACTACAAAAACACTAAAGCTAAAAAATAAAAGATAACAAAATTGCAAAAAAAAACATATTTTCAATTGTCAGTTTTCAAAAAACATTTGTAATAAGAGCGAAAATAACTTAGCAGCTAATTTAAAAATATGTAGTGGTAATAAAATTAGTTTTAATGTCAGTATAACAGAAAAAACTATATTTGTAGGATTTGACCAAACAACACCTTTTTTAAACAATGTCCACAGAATCATTGTGATAAGCGGAACCTTGTAAAGTTTGTAGCGGGCTAGAATACCTGTTTTAATGGTAAGAGGCATTTATAACAAGGGTGTCAGATTGTCCCAGGTTACAGGATAGTTATTGGCTGTGATAAGTGGAATAAAAGCACAATACCTGTCTCATTTAACATCCAAGACACAGCCAAAACTGCTACAATTGCAACACCAACAGCTGAAACAAGGATTTCATTTTAATTGAAAATTGGGGAAGTGCACAACAGAATAATCCACAGTTAATTTTAACATTTTGTTAATAGTAAACTTCATATGCTATGTTAGTTCATATGCCATGAAACATAATGGTAAGCTATGCATATGCTGATAATAATATTATTGCTTTATAGGCAGTTTTTTGAGCCATTAAGAATGGGCCACAATAGAATATGAGGCAATTACCTTAAATCCTATGAGCCCTTAACAAAATAAAAAATATTCAGAAGCAATAGATCTTTAGTTACCTGATATTATCAACAATTTCCTTTCAGCAGTTAGCTGGACATTTTGTAGATCATTTATCGGATGAACAGTTTGCTCAGGTCTTTGGTCGGTTTGTAGATCGATGACATTTTGTAGATCATTTGTCGGATGAACAGTTTTACTTCGGTTGGCTGATAGAATGATATTATCTTGGTGCTCAGAAGGAAGAAAGGCATTTTTGTAAGATTCGCGATTAGAAGCATTCCATGACATTCCTCCCACAGCATTTAGGGCCGAATTATCTTTATTTTCTGCAAAATCAAGTTAAGTAAAAACAGCTCAAACTGTAGTTTAATTAACCATTATCTTTATCAGGAATAAGTTTATTCATTGGTAAGGATGTGGGGGGCATTAAGCCCAAGTTGTGAGTTTGATTGTCATTGGAGTCCAGATATTTATAGCCAGTTATTGAAAGAATTGAAAGACTTGTTATAAAAACAGTTTCGGTAAGGTGTTGCAGGAAATGAAGGAGTTGACTGTTTTAAAATACACATATTTATTGTATCGAATATTGAATTATAATATGCGGAGGGTTAATGCTGTTACAGAACTTGAGTAACAAAGCTAAAAGATGACGGGAGCAGTGCTGTGCAGAAATCACGGTCAAATGCAAAGACTAAAAAACTTATTAACATCTGAAACAAGTGGTGTATTAGATAACTAAAAGAGTAAAAGTCAATAATGCAATAGAATTGAGTATATAGCTACATACCCGAAAAACTTTGGTTAATTGATTTCTCCCGCGAGCTGCTTGATCCATCATCATTATCTGGTAAAATAACTGACTTTATATAAAGGTTTATTTAATTCTGGAGTGTGCTGATACACTCATGGATCTTTAAGCTAAATAGAGCCATCACAGCAACCAGACTATCGCTGTGAAGGGTGATGGACATTTTTGCAGCATTCCAAGGAGGAAGAATCCTTGCAGCATGGTTTATTACAATATCTCTCTGGAAAACTGATCAGAAGCTCTCCTTACAGAAGCCTCACTGTAACTCAATGATAATTGCAACTTGTTCTGTTCCTCGCCTTGCTAGGGGTTAAATTTAACTTCTAATGGCGTCGTTCTTGGCTTCACTGGAAACTTAAACCCCCCAACCACGATATGGTGGCAATACCAATTATAAAAAGGGTGAAGAGTATCAGGATGATAACATTATAAAATGGATGGAATTTATGTAATCGTTTATTGATTGTGGACACTATTTCATCAGGTAAAAATGTTTCTATAAATAGATACCGGTATATTTAGATGCAGGATAAAATAGGATGGAACACTTAAATTGTGATTAACAATAGCAGATTTAATTTAACTGCGAGTAATGAGATTACCCTAGGTTTAAGTAACTCCAATAATTCAACTTACCCATCATTTCAAAATACTACGTTGTGCGGTTAAAATAGGATAGAATGATCGGGTTTTATCTCTTTGTATTGACAAAGGCAGATAATTGTAAGATTACTTTGCACCCACTTTCTGTTTACGGGAACTTTTACACTTGTGTTGTTCATGATTGAAACTGCTTTTTAGTTGAACCAATTTTACCAGATATAAAAACTCTCCATCATATACAACCCACTCAGTGGCTGCTATAACCCAACTGTATTTTAACCTTTATTGTCCCAGGCATGTAATAAGCATCATGTCTGGCCCGTTGGTCTAACGATTAAGTGCATCGCCCTTTCATCGAAAGGTTGCAGGTGCGAAAATGGTCGCTAGCTAGTCGGTTGTGTCCTTGGGCAAGGCACTTCACAGACATAGCCTGAACCCAGCGGAATAATGGGTTCTACCAAATTGAAGGAACGTGTCTATCATATACAACACACTGCAATAGCTCCGGTAACCCGACGATGTGCGCGAGGTGATCTGATGATTGCCCGTGTGTTAACCCCCTAGGTTTTCACGTTCACGGGTATAAATATGAATAACCTATCCTCCTATGTCCTATCCTATCCAGTTTCACTTTTTATGATCATACCTCATTGGATAAATTTTTATTTTTAAACTTACTAGATATTTTTTCTTTAATTGAAACATCAGACAGCACCCTCTCATATTGATGTTGCTTTTGAAATTCTGGCATCTTATTCATGAGGGAAAATAATTCCTTGGCATTCTCTTCGGCTAAGCATGAAATTTCTGCATCAAAGAAACGCTGCAACATGCTTATTTGTTCAAGTAAGTTTGCATCAGGAGATATACAGTTGTCATACACTGTTTTCACAAACTCAGCGATTCTTTTGTCCTCGCAACTGAGGGTTCCGATAAAATTCCAACCTTGAAGGTTTTCTATTGCTTTAATTGTCTGATTATTATCCTTTCTCTCCCAGCCCAGTGCTATTTTCTGAATCAAAAGCCTAAACATTTGAGCATAATCCGGTAATTTTTGGTGACATTCTGCAAAGCACAGTTTGGCACGGATATTTTTATCGATTATAACATCAGTTGCAAGTACATTTCTTTTAATTCCTTTATCTTGCATTAACTTGATACCACGGCCAATATCCAATATCAATCTGAAGCGCAGTGCCCATGATATTTTCTCTTTTTTGTTTCGCATAAAATCAATCATGTGACCCAGATTTTCCATCCGCGAAGATTTATAAACGACACCATATATAAAACCTGAATTAAATGTATCCCAACACACTTCACCACAAAATTCAGAGAAAATGCCAGATGCGGAGTTTGAATGATGTAGTATGGCGCTGAAAATTAATAAACTACTGTGAAAATAAATATATAAAAACTCCTATATGCAGAAAGGTTTTAAGATAAACTCGGAGTTAGCTAAGTCGGTTAAAGCTTGAATAAAACCCACTGAATGGCTGATGGTGTCGAAACAGTAGTAAGTTAGAACACTTATCAAAGTAGTCTAAACCTTGTGGGCCAACCAATGTCCCAATCATATGCAACAGACTGCAATAGACGTACCGCACATAGAGAAAAAATTGCATTTAACAAACTCTTACTTTCAGCATAATAAATATAAAAAAATACCTGCTTGTGAGCATGTTAAGATCATTTCCTGGAATAGCCTCAGTGCATTTGACAACTACTAGACCATCGTATTTTGGGCAATTGCAATAAATAGTTGAAATACCATTGGTCATTTTTTTAAAAACAACCTCAAATTCTTTAGGATTTAGTTCCTATAAAGACAAGTTATAATCACAATTTGATTAATCTCTTGATCTAGGTAATATGATGAAAGATCCTGGAGCTATTACAGTGTGTTGTATTTGATAGATACGTTCCTTCAATTTAGTAGAACCCATTAATCCGCTGGGTTCAGGCAATGTCCGTACTGTGCCTTGCCCAAGGACACAACCGACTAGCTGGCGACCAGTTTCGCACCTGCAACCTTTCGATTGAAAGGAGACGCAGTTAACCGTTAGACCAACGGGCCGGACAGTGTTAATACTTCTATTGTGCAATACGCGGAATAGAAACCGAATACTTACCGGTATTTCCTGAATACACGTTGAGACAGCCATTTTCATGTATCATAAAAGCCGGTAACTGTTAAATGTAAATTGAACTTCCCAAAACCACCGAATTAACTTTTAAGGATAACAAGTAATTCTCACAATAGAAATCAAATTTTTCTACGTTTTAAGTTTTGAAAAGAACATAATTTGTTCCTGAATCTTGATTGTGACTTGTGACTGTCATGCTATGTTGCACTGCCATCTTCTACAGAATTTTTAGTAATATCAACAGCATAAATTGTAAGATAACACATTATCGATATGCAAAAACTCAACATTTTCTAAAATAAGCCTAGGGGAATTCCCCATAAAAAACGTCGAACTTTTTTCCAGAAAATAACTTTTTCCGAACACAATGCTTAACAAAATGTTCCAATCAGATTAAAGTTAAGAGAGTTGGTGAAAAGTTATCTCGTTAACCAATTTGATTCTAAATACAATAAAATACTAGAGAGTGTCAACCACGTGTTTAACCACCACTATTTGTAAAACACATGTCGTATACCATATATTCATGCTACAGTGTTCCTAACCACAATTTGTATTTTATACACTGAGTATAAACTTTGTTTCTGCAAGCATAAACGCATGGGTCCCATAGTTATCAGACCAAACTTCTTTTCCATGTGTAGTTGAGAAAAGAATAAACGTCTTAAATATAACAACATTTAACCACAACTGTTTTAAATTAAAGCTTCTTTTCAAGCGTGGTGGTAAAATAGAGCTAAATTTTAAAAATACCCCGATTTCATGGTTTTTGGGAATTCCCCTGGGTTTAGTAGATAATTTTCTGTTTTACATATGTGGGTTATGTGATGTAACAATTCTTAAAGTTTTATTCCGATTTGTCGACTCCTTGTTGGATATGTCAATGCGATATGGCATGTCTGTCACAGTCATAATTCAAGATCGTATTTTCGTTTTTAAGGGAATTACCCTAAGTAAATGTTTTCTTTCTTTTAATAAATTGACTCAGAGTGTTTAATGGTCTAACAATTCACCAAATCTGATCAAAATTAGAGCAGCCGTTCAAGCGCTATGCCCCAAAAAGATGATTTATTAGAAAAACGTTTTGGTTTTTAACGTCTCAGGGGAATTCCCCTGGATTCATGACCCATAAGTATAGTTTCCGCATATTTAGACCATGTTCTCTTACAAATGTCAAATTTTTATTGCGATTCCATTACTCTTTTTGGTAGATGTCGGGGCGCCATGCCATGCATATGTTGCTATCATGATTTGAGGAAAAAATCTTATTTTTTAGGGTATTTCATTAGGTAATTTTTTTATTTGTTTTAAGTGTTAAATCAGTGATCGAAAGGTTGCAGGTGCCAAACTGGTCGCTAGCTACTCGGTTGTGTCCTTAGGCAAGGCACTCCACGGACATTGCAAATTGAAGGAACGTGTCTATTTTATACAACACACTGCAATAGATCCGGTAACCCGACGGTGGGCGCGAGGTGATCTGACGATTGCCCGTGTGTTAACCCCCTTGGCTTTCCCATTCACGGGGATAAACATGATTATCCTATCCTATGTCCCCGAATCATGATTGCTCCACACGCATGCATTTTTTCTGACATTCGTCAGTTTTTTTGTTTTTTTTAACCGGGATTATAGTTTCGAACCCATTACAGGTTCATTGCTAAGACCGTTTTTTATGTAAGTCGGAGTTGTCAAATTTGATTAAAACTTTAAGATATTCTAAAAAATTGAAACCAAGAATTAAAAAGCCTACATTACGGAAGATTTAAAGCCAAGAATAAAAAAGAACTTTCTCTTTTTCGCTATTTTTTTCGTATTCTTCGATTCCCAGTTTGGAAAATGTTCTGTGTGCTACACAAGATGCTTTTCTTCCAGGTTCTACTATTTGAGTACCGTATAGTAGGGACGCGGCTTTTCCTCTTAGGAATAACATAATGAGACCATATCCTGCGATATTTACCAGACGACCAACAAAAAATTAACTATCGTTTGTCACTCGCACGTCGAGTTGTTAAAAACGCATTCGGAATTTTTTCATCAAGGTGAAGAATATTTCGCAGACCAATTATTGCGGAACCCAAAAAAAGTAATTGCGATAACCAAAGCCTGCTATTGATTACACAACTTTCTCCAAGCCCGTGGAAAAATATCTGTACCAACGTTTGTTGACCGAGAAGATGCCGAAGGTAATGTTATACTGGGAGACTGGCGGTCAAGCGAAAGCATTCTGCAACCTGTAGGGCGCATGGGAAGTAACACTTATCCTCAATCAGGTTCTGATATTTGGAACAAATTAAAATAATATTTTATATCAAACGTTGGTGAGTTTACTGGCAGTATCGAGTCATTAAAATGCAAGTGTTTTTGCGAAAATTGGTAAAAAGTAAATTAGCCTACTAAAATACAATTCGAAAAATTAGCGCTATGTACCATGTTGTCAACTTGTATTTTTATACATTTTACCGCGAGACTATTTTTTTTTAAAATAATTTTGTAACTATAAGAGAGTGTCAACCACATGTTTTACCACCACTATTTGTAAAACACATCTTGTACGATATGTATATATATATGCGAACAGGATCCCTAACCACCATATGTATTTTATACACCGGGTATGTAGTTTGTTTCTGCATGCATAAACGAATGGGTCCCTAAGGTAACAATCCGATCTTAATATTAATTTTTATTTCACAATATATGCAATATATGTTATTGTCAGATATGTGCACGTCAGGTTTGTGTTATTTAACATTCCAGAAAGTTTTAACCGGACTGCAATAGTTTTGTTTCTGCAAGCATAAACGCATGGTAGTTATAAAATCAAACTTCTTTTCCATGTGTAGTTAAAAAAGAACAAGCGTTTTAGTTTTACAAACATATTACCACAAATGTTTTAAATTTATGCCTCTTGACAAGCGCTGTAGTAAAATGAGGGTAAATTCCCAAAACATTCCGATTAAGTTTTTCATTATTTCGGGGAATTCCCCTGGGCGTAGTAGATTAATTTCTGTTTTCAGTATCGGAGTTATGTTAGCAAAGTTAGATGTTTGTTAGATAATCTAACAAATAGTTTTAATCCGCTTTGGCGACTCCTTGAAGATGTCGGGGCGATATGGCATGCCTGTTACAATCATGGTCTAGAAACAAGTCGTAATTTTTAGGGTATTTCCCTAGGTATTTTGAATTAAAAAAATACCGTTTTGGTTCTTCACCTCCCAGGGAAATTCCCCTGGGTATATTACCCAAAAAAATTGGTTTTCTGCATATCTAGACCATGTTGTCTAACAAATGACAAAGTTTCATTACGATTCCATTACCCCTTTTTGTAGATTTTGGAGCCACAAGCTATGCCTGTCAAGCGTTTGACGCAAAAAAAACGGTCAAAAACAATATGTGTCCTATTTTTCCAAATGGGTCCTATACTTACTTGAAGTAGCCTGTCTTTGGACAAGGTCTACACCTGTTGTAGGCCTAGTTTAGGCTATGTATTTTAGGTCTACTTATTGCTAACCTGCCGACACAATTTAAAAGGTTATCTATTGGCTTGCTTTCAACTGTCAACTTGTCCGGCCCGTTAGTCTGGCGGTTAAGTGCGTCGCCTTTCAATCGAAAGGCTGCAGGCGCAAAACTTGTCGCTAGCTAGTCGGTAGTGTCATAGGGTATGGCACTTTACGGACATTGCCTGGACCCAGCGAATTAATTGGTTTTACCAAATTGAAGGAACGTCTCCATACATAACACACTGCAATAGCTCCGGTAAACCGACGGTGGGCGCGAGGTTATCTGAAGACTGCCTATGTGTTAATCCCTTTGGTTTACTCATTCACGGGGATAAACATGAATATCCTATATCCTTTCCCAACTAATATTGGCAAAACAGAAATATAATTTTGCCGCCACGACCGCACGTGAAAGATATAATGTCTGACGCTACAGCAAAACCCAATCGCACAGCCGCACAAACGCAACAAAATCGACTGTGTGTATTAGTTAGCCGCGAACCACCAATTGCGATATTTCACCGCCAACCCCGTTCTGTGTGGAGCCGGCTTTTCACTGTTGGTCTACCGTTCGGCCGGTTGGTCTAACGGTTAAGTGCATCGCCTTTTAATCGAATGGTTGCAGGTGCGAAACTGATCGCTTGCTAGTCGGTTGTGTCCCTGGGCAGCGCACTTTACGGACATTGCCTAAACCCAGCGGATCAATGGGTTCTACCAATTTGAAGGAAAGTGTCTATCGTATACAACACACTGCAATAGCTCCGTTAACCCCCTTGGTTTTCCCATTCACGGGGATAAGCATGATTATCCTATCCTATCCTACCGCTTTGATCGCCACAACACAACTAACTTAACCAAAAAGGCACAACCAAAAATACAAAAAATCTGGTCATTAAATAATCGACGAAACATGAAAATAAAGGAAAATTAGCAAGCGTTTAAAAATGCAAGAATTTAAATCAACGACATAAAAATAAAACTGATCAACAACCGTACGCTTACACTCAAGCGTGACGAAGCTCATTGTCCTACAGTATATGGTATTCTATGGTTTTAGAAAGTTTAATTTGCATTTAACTTGTTTAGTATACTATGATTTAACAGTCTTACAGAAAAATAGAAAATGGCTGTCTCAAGATTGATTTGGGAAATTCCGGTAAGTATTCGGTTTCTATTCTGCGTATTGCATAATAGAAGTATTAAAACTATTACTGGACTTTTTCGACAGCAACGAACCATATCTAGTTTCACTTTTTTATGAACATACCGGAAATGGTAACGGTGATTAAATACCGTTTACTCTATGTTAGTCTAGACCAGTGATTTTCAACCTTTTTGCTTCACTGAAACCCCATGGAAACATTCTACTGACTTGAGAAACCCCTGTGCAATAATTTAATTGTCTTATGTAAAAAAAGCATTTAATGTTTATTCATTTAAAATTAAAAGTTGCGGAACCCCTGGACTGTATTGGCGGAACCCTGGTTGAAAACCACTGGTCTAGACTCCTACCCTAATGCAGCGCAACACCAAAAGAAAAACTTCTCACTAAAACAATTGAAACTGATTCTAACCCTGTCCCATACAGCAAACACTAATTTCATGCCCAGAAATAACGCTAGTCACCAGAAAGTGGTTCAATGTCACCACATAGTGATTAGCCAGTATGGAAAGTACGGCAGCTGCACACTCGAGTTTTTTTTTCCCTGCGTCTTTGCACACTTGGGTAATTTCACACACGCTCGCGAGCTGGCAGTATAAACATCGGATAATTTCCAATAAACTTGTAAACAGTTATGAAAAGGAGATTGTGTGCACACTTGAAGTGTGCATTCTTGGACGTTTGCACACTGCACACTTAAATATTTGGTGCGTGCACACTCGAGATCTCGGCGAAAATTGACGTACTTTCCATACGGGGTGATTAGGGGAGCAATTAGTAAACCAGAATCTTTTGCCTTATTTCCTAGATCAAGAGATTAATCTAATCTGATTTTAAAACTCGTCTTTATAGGAACTAAATCCTAAAGAATTTGAAGTTGTTTTAAAAAAAATGACCAATGGTATTTCAACTATTTATTGCAATTGCCCAAAATACGATGGTCTAGTAGTTGTCAAATGCACTGAGGATATTCCAGGAAATGATCTTAATTTGCTCACAAGCAGGTAATTTTTTATATTTATTATACTATGAAAGTACGAGTTTTATAAATGCAAAGTTTTTTCTCAGTGTGCGGTACGTCTTTTGCAGTCTGTTGCATAGGATTGGGTCAATGGTTGGCCCACAGTGTTAAGACTTTGTTGAAAATTTTCCAACTTTCCCAGCTGTTTCGACACCAACAGCGATTTAGTCAGTTTTATTCAAGTTTTAAGCTTTAACCGACTTAGCTGACTACTGAGTTTATCTTAAAAAATTTTTAAATATAGAAGTTATTATATATTTATTTTTACGGTAGTTTATTAATTTTCAGCGCCAAAATTCATCAATCAAACTCCGCATCTGGCATTTTCTCTGAATTTTGTGGTGAAGTGTGTTGGGATACATTTAATTCAGGTTCTATATACGGTGTCGTTCATAAATCTTCGCAGATGGAAAATCTGGGTCACATGATTGATTTTATGCGGACCAAAAAAGAGAAAATATCATGGGCACTACGCTTCAGATTGATATTGGATATTGGCCGTGGTATCAAGTTAATGCAAGATAAAGGAATTGAAAAAAATGTACTTGCAACTGATGTTATAATCGATAAAAATATCCGCGCCAAACTGTGCTTTGCAGAATGTGACCAAAAATTACCGGATTATGCTCAAATGTTTGGGGGTTTTTGCTTCGGAAAATAGCACTTGGCTGGGAGAGAGAAGATAAAAATCAGCTATATAGAGCTATAAAACACCTCCAGGTTGGAATTTCATCAGCACCCTCAGTTCCCAGGACAAAAGAATCGCTGAGTTTCTGAAAACAGTGTATGACAACTGTATATCTCCTGATGCAGACTTACCTCGAAAAAATAAGCATGTTGCAGCGTTTCTTTGATGCAGAAATTTCATTGTTAGCTGATGAGAATGCCAAGGAATTATCTCTCCTCATGATTAAGATGTCAGAATTTCAAAAGCCACATCAACATGAGAGGAAGGTGCTGTCTGATGTTTCAATTAAAGAAAAAATATCTTGTAAGTTTAAAAATAAAAATTTATCCAATGAGGTATGATCATAAAAAGTGAAACTGGATAGGATAGAAGGATAGGTTATTCATCTTTATCCCCATAAACGGGAAAACCAAGGGGGTTAACACACGGGCAATCGTCAGATCGCCTCGCGCCCACCGTCGGGTTACCGGAGCTATTGCAGTGTGTTGTATATGATAGACACGTTCCTTCAATTTGGTAGAACCATTATTCCGATGGGTTCAGGCAATGTCCGTAAAGTGCCTTGCCCAAGGACACAACCGACTAGCTAGCGACCATTTTCGCACCTGCAACCTTTCGGGTCGCTAGCTTGTCGGTTGTGTCCTTGGGCAAGGCACTTTACG
>CH003249.1:636099-650802 GCA_000149265.1 Ciona savignyi
AGGAATCCCGTTTGGCATTTTTAGATGGACTTTTAACAATTTTTAAGTTTCGGTCCGATTCGATAACTGCTTACGGAAATTTGAATTGACAACTAAACTTACAAATATGCTGTAAACTGAATATTTTAGTTAATCACTTTGCCCAAAAATCCGATTTTGTTTTTTCGGGGAAATAAACGACTAAACAATGTGTCCCAATTACAAAAGATACCTTAAATTTTGTATTTTAATACTGACGTAACTCATGACCTCGGTGCGACCTCCATATACATTAAGTTCTTAACACTAGTTTAGTCAAGATTAATAGCACGCCGTATTTATAGACAGTTCAAACGTACCTGAGCCAGATCTTCCAAAACATTACTCCTGGCTGGCTTTGACGGGTCATTTCACATTAATTGGTTCGTGCGGTTTTCTGTTACAAATATTGATATAATTATACAGATAATAAATAGCCTTTAAATAAACGGCTAACCAACTGCCTTCGCCTAGGTTAATACTAAATTAATATTTAGTATTTAGTACGTGCTATCAAAAGAAGAATTAGTAGAAAAAGAAAGAAAATCACGAGGAGCAAGGTATTATATAGTTGTCTTATGTATTCGACTAAGACACTGGATTCGTCTCTTTTATTAATTGCCAACGCGGGCTTACTGTACATGATTCTATAAACTAGAGACCAGAGTTACTAACATAGACAGAAGCAGCGTTTATGTGGTTTAAAGCGTCCAGTGGTTTCGTAGGGTAATCTTAGCCACAGCGCGGCTTGCTAGAACGTCAGGTTTTTAGTTTAGTTTATTTTTTGTTTCCACGATGAAAACACGAAGCGGGACTATCGGTAAAAAATTGGAAAACGTGAAAAAACGACAAAACGACAGTCGTTAGATGACGTCTAAAAAAGGAATAGGCTATTACAATTCTGTATAATTTGACGTGGCCGCTAAACCCAAATAAAAAAATATTAAAAATAATTAACTAATTGTTTATTAAATAAAAATTGCACTAAGCCTCAAAGAAAAGTGTGCGGTAAAGCGACCCGTGCAATGGGGGAGTCGGCTTTATGAGAAAGGGTGGCCCGGAAAGTGTGGGCCACCGTGGATAAAGAAAAAACCCCAAAATGAAATTCCACTGAAAAGTTTCAAATGCAACAGATGTAGCCTAAACTCAACCGCTGTCGACAATCAACCAATCAAAAACCACAGCGAGTTCCACAGATTGATCTGTAAAGATGGCGTATAACCAATTAAGACCTCTATGAACGGCAGGATGTGACGAGTGGTACCCTCCATGAGTCATTGTTTTTAAACGAGTGTTTTGCTGAGTAACAATGGTGGTGATTCCCCAATGTTTGTTTTGTTGAAAGCAGCATGTGCTAGGCTGCGCGCCGGTGTTCTCGTTTAGCTGTAAAGTTTTGTAATCGTGGAGCAGTGCTTTGTAAAATAAAGGTGTTGAATGTGCATCTGCTAGCTGTTTTGTTGGAAAAAAGTTGCCGATGTACGAGGGGGTATGGGCTCAAAATGTTTAAACAAAATTTTGTAGGGTTTTGAGTTTAGGTTGCAGATCCAAGCTTCAATTTTAAATTGTGAAAAAATCTAAGACTTCCTATGTCTGGATTTTGAGTGACAGTCGTTTTTGTGAGGTCAGTTTGCATTAGAGAGATAGGGAAAATAATTAGTTGAACGCCTCCTAAACCGACAGGAGCGCGAGGTAATCTTTCTTTACGATAACACACCTTGGGTTTTCCATGCTGTCGTGTGGCCGAATGGTTAACGCGACCGATAAATATACCGTATCTTATTAAAAAAACGCTCCTCATGGGTTCGAAACTTAGATCAGTAAAAAATAACCTTGTGCTTTCTCAGCCACTAGAGTAATCATTCTATCACTGGGTATGAATATTAAATATGACACAATTAAATATCTTTAAAAAAATCCGATTTTTTAACGACATAGGGGGATTTCTTTCCGGTTAACCAAAAAATCTTTCTCGACATCAAGATTGCGTGATATAACCTGTAGGGAGTCGTTTGTAGGTCGCTGCCTATTTCGCTAGATTGTTCCTTGTAGGCATCCAGGTAAGCCGGTTACAACACCTGATGCGATCTGCGATTCCCTACGCGCTATCTCGACTCTCGGAGGCGCGCTAATTACTTGAGGTTTTCTGCGTAAATGTCTCTTTGACTGATCTCCTGTAGTTCGCCGATAAACGCCTCAGTAGTTTTATAACATCAATTGTATTAAGCAATTGAGGCGATTAACTTGGTACCAATTGCGAGTTAAATCGTTAGATGTTTAAACGACATAGATTCCAGATAAACTCTCAGTATAGACACATACAAGATCTTTCTTAATGCGTCCAGCCTTCTTTTCTTCTTAAGCAAAAGTAAAATAAACTTATATAGGCAAAGTACGACAGCTGTGATTATAATCGTAAACCTAATAATGATATTTCAACATGACGGAATGTCAGCGCAAATGCCAGCTGATGGGATCGTAAATCTTATGTAACACATGAGGTCGCTACATACACTTCCCCCCTCAGAGGTATGGTCATTTTAGTTTAGAATAACGAACGAAAAAGGGCCATACTTCGTAAAAGATATTACGTCAGAAAACGAAGAAATGAACTGAAAAAGTGTCGAACTCAAGGAATGGTACAAAAAAAATAATAATAATAATAAAATGGTTATCACGTATTTGTGGCGACAAAAGATGTAAAAATGTCCCCACGGTTGACCGTAAAATGTTCTTAAATTTGGGTCTAGCGGAAGTCCATTGGTAAGGGTCGAATCTAACCTGCTATACCCCGTCTATTCTAATCATGATTATTTTGGGTAAAAATCGCCATAGGTAAACTTTGGTAGCACAACCAATATCTACTTCATGATCGTGTACATGGTCAAAACAAGTCTCCACTTCAGGGCAGCAGTAAGCAATGCCGAGAAAATCGTGTTTACTACCGGGGTTTGAAATTTTTGTAGCATCGATCAAGAGTGCGTGTTTGGCAAAGTGATCAAATAGACTTTCCAACGAATGTATGGGCATCTGCATCTGCTGTCTCATTGCATCCTCATTCAGGAGTTAATTAATGTTCTCCGTTGTAACTTGCGATTGATTTATTGAACCAAGGATTGCGCCGAAATGCTCCAATCCCATCGACGATAAGGGAATTTTTTTCGCAAGCGAAACCAAATCGTCCGAACTGGTTCTTCAATCGGAGTTAGAGAGGAAATTTTATGCCGAACATGGACATCAGCATGTTCTAAAGTATAGTTATCATACAAGGAGAACTTATCGTTTACACGAAATGTAAATGTCCTGTCGGGTGTAGTGCTCAACTAATCTCACACCTTCATAGACCACATCGTTTTTCAAGACTTGGCTGATTTGTAATGATCCGTTACTATCGGTAAAGCTAACGAGAGGACAAATGGAGAAGTATGATTTATATTGGAAACTGTGGCGTAATGTGGCATTTATTTGCTCACATACAATTTCAGTATTTCCAACAGTTATTGCAGCTCGGGAATTATCCATGTTGGCTGATAGCACTTCAACTGGGAAACAGTCTTCCAGCTTATTAAATAGAGAACAGCGATATACTTGCAGTTGACATTCAAGGAATATATCGTCTATGGATTGAATGCAAATCGTTCAATGTAGGATTTGCTACCCCGGAAGAAGAAAATGCCGCAGAATGTCGACTGTCGTCAATTATACTATCTGCTCGGCTGGACATCGCACCTAGCGAATCCGAAGTAAATGCTTTGAGCGTGCTACGTACGTTTTTTGGCATACGTTCTAAAAACAGTTGACGCAACCATATTGTCGTATTTTCATCTGGGTAAGGACCTGTCAGTTTTAACATATCTTTTAGCATCTTCGATGGTTTCTGATCACCAAGCAGACCAAAGTTCATCAGTGCTATGATTTTATCAGTCTTAGAAACAGAATAGTTACTGATGAGCGCTTCTTTGAGGGACGTGTAAGGCAAAATTCTATCTCGTTTAGCTAACAAGTGTTCAACGTGTCGGAGATGTCGGGGCCTTAGTGATTCTTTAACGAATTCAAACTTAGCATCTTCCGAAACCACATCAAAGCGTCGAAAAATACTTACGGCAGAATCAAACCATGACTCGGGCATACTTTCGGTGAATTCAGGTAAGTTTACAGACGTTTTCTTTAAATAATACGTTTGACTATTTAAAACGTCGCTTAATAAAGGACCAGAACGATGATGTTGTTGTTGGGAATCAATCGTACGATTAAATGGACTTTTAACAGAAGTCGCGTCAACGTTAAATGGCTTCTTTCGATAAATGTTTGGTTGTTTGACGTTTGGCGTCGGCGATGATAACGAAATGTTATCCCCCACCAGACTAACGTCTTGTAGGTTATAATCTTCCGACCAATGATAATCATCGTCATAAACCGCATCATAACCATGATTATTATTTTCGGGGACAGGCAGATTTCTCTCCTTTTTAACAGACCTACCGCTAAATCCAAAGAATTTTCTCATTTTAACGGACTTCGTGGGTTTTAAAAAGTTAAAAAAAAATTAAATCGTACCAATTCTATATAAACAGATTAATTATAGAAAAACAATAATTTAAAACTTAATTGAATTGTCCGGTGATGTTGATCGCGTTCCCGTCGTAGTAGATGTGGTCGTAGTATCCTTCGAAGTATCCGTTGTAGTATCCTTCGAAGTATCCGTTGATCTCGCGTATATAATCCGTTGTTTGAACTTGACACCTTAGAACGTTTCTTGACAGCAAACGCGACGTTATTATTGACGCAGAAATGTACCTCGAAACTTTAAGGAGCAGAGAAATGTTATTGAAATTCTTCTTTTTCCGGCTTTCCAACCATCAATGCCACCTCAAAATTTGCTCAGAAACAGGGTCACCAAATATGTTGACCCCAAGATATTCTCTACGCACTGTCTCGCCTCTCAACGCCTCGGTGGTTTTATAACATCAATTGTATTAAGCAATTGAGGCGATTAACTTGGTACCAATTGCGAGTTAAATCGTTAGATGTTTAAACGACATAGATTCCAGATAAACTCTCAGTATAGACACATACAAGATCTTTCTTAATGCGTCCAGCCTTCTCTTCTTCTTAAGCAAAAGTAAAATAAACTTATATAAGCAAAGTACGACAGCTGTGGTTATAATCGTAAACCTAATAATGATATTTCAACATGACGGAATGTCAGCGCAAATGCCAGCTGATGGGATCGTAAATCTTATGTAACACATGAGGTCGCTACAAACCTAAAGTTCTATACCGATTCGACAAGTCTTTTGGGTGGTTAGTGTCTGGTGGTTTCTTCTATTGTTTATTTTTTAAAAATTAGAAAAAACAACATGTGCCATTTTTTTCAAATAAGACTATTAATTTCTCATTTTATACGAAAGTACTCGTGATATTGGGTTTTTAAGGCAATTACAGTATGGTATAATATTACCACAATTTTATTTGTTCGTCCAATTTTATTTTTCGGGTTTTGGCCAAGTTCAAGTTTTTTTGACGCATTTTGACTCTCAAGCAGTTTTGGCGGGAACTACAAAGTCTCTACTCTCACAATACAAGAAGAGTAAACAAGACTTTGATTATCTATTGCCGAATGCCGCTGGTAATTTAGGAGCAAGTGATGAATATGGCTTCAACTTCTACCTACGATTTGGATGATATTTCCTGCCCGATTTGTCTGGATATTTTCATCCAACCAATATCATTAGTTTGTAAACATGAGCTCTGTAAATTATGTTACGAGGATTATTTCTTGAAAGCGGACTTCCGCTGCCCGCTTTGCAAAAAAAGGTATTCCGATGAATTTAATATTTACATATTTGACTTTTTTTGGGGGGGATTTAAATAAAAGCTCAAGCTTATTAAAAAAAATTTTAAATTAATTTAAATAAAAGCGGCAATTGATAAAACAATGGTCGTTATATGGAAACCAGTAAAAAAGTATTTAAACACATAGAAAAAGGTATATATATATTTATGTTTGTGTGTTTATTACCTTGTGTGTGTGTGTTTATATTTATATATTTATGTGGGTGTCTATTATCACCTTAATCTAGTGCAGTGGTTCTTAAACTGGGTTCGATCGAACCCCATGCCCGCATAAAACTTGCGGCGTTCGGTACCTCCAACAAGTTTTAAGAACCACTGTTCTAGTGGGTTCAATTAAAGTATTGGGTTGAACGTTGAAATAAGGTATTTGTATGTAAAGCACTGTGAAAGTCTGGTAAACTGTCTGTATGAGTGACATAATCTTACAATATCTGGTCGGATAAATCTGTGTTTTCCAACATAATGGTAAAATATTAAATATTCTAAATAAAAACGATCTTATCAATTGTATAAGTTCTGCAATGTGGATTTTCCAACTTTTAAAATACAAATCTAATTGACGAAATAGCTACATGATTAATGCCTTGTCTTTCAGCCGTAAGATTGTATTCGAAAGTAGCCGTTAGATATAGTCGGTTGTGTCCTTGGGCAAGGCAGTTAGTGTACATTGCCTAAACTAGTGAAATAATGGGTTTAAATAACAAATTAAATGAATGTCTTAATCATACACAACACACTGTAATAGCTCCCATTAACTGGATCGTATATGCAAGTTAAACTGATGATTGCCCTGTGATAACCATCTTAATCAATAATGTTCATTGTGTTTTTCCATTCACACTGATAAACCTAATCCCATTATGCCCATCCATAATTAAAACAGCAATCTTTCTTTGTTTCATTAGACTTAGCAGTTGGGCTCGCAAGAACCCATCGACGGAATCTCTTATCAACAAGAAAAAGTGGGTTGCAATTCAAAACATGTACCCGGATTTGGTGAAGAAAAGGCTGAATGGAGAGGACACTTACTTCGAACGTATGTTGACATGCAAGCTTGCATATTAACATTCCTTTAGATTGTGACCATTTTAACCCTTTATCTAAAAATCTTTGAGCTTATGACAATTTTAACCCTTTAACTAAAAATCTTTGAGCCTGTGACCATTTTAACCTTTTTTTAAAGGACTTGGACGAAAAATGACATAAAAAACATAAAAAGACGGCAGTTAAATGGTTAAGAAAAGCCCCCTCTCGTAGTACCCGGTCCAGTATTTTGCTATGTTATTTTCAGAAATCCAACCAATAAATTAAATAACTTGCAAACTGTACTTTAGTCATTGCCAGGTTTAACAAGCCTCTGTCTTTTGGTTTGTTTTTATGTTTATTCCATACAACTAATGTATTTTAACTTAAGTTTTGTCAAATTTTTCTTCTTTTTTACCCTTTCTTTATTCCATACTGGATAGAATTATCCAAAAGTAAACTTAATTAACCTCAAACATGCTTAGTGCACCAATATGTGTATTTAAATGTTTAATAATTGATAATCAATGGTCGTATATATAACTTATTATTGAACAACTGGTTTCAAAACAACAACCTTTTGAATGATTGCTTACTCTAACCACCTGTCACCTATTTTTAGACCTTAAATAATTCGGCACATATCAATGTTTTAAATAGTTCAGCTGGTTAGTCAGGTGGTTAAGTGCGTCGCCTTACAATCGAAAGGTTGCAGCTGCCAAACTGTTCGTTAGCTAGTTGTGGCAAGACACTTTAAAGACATTGCCTGAACCCAGCGGATTAATGGGTTCTACCAAATTGAAGGAACGTATCTACCAAATACAACACACTGTAATAGCTCCGGTAACCCGACGGTGGGCGCGAGGTGATCTGACGATTGTCTGTGTGTTAACCCCCTTGGTTTTCCCATTTATGGGGATAATCATTAATATCCTAAACCCTTTATATCTCACCCACTAGGCACACAAATATAGCCAACTCTTAATTTACCCAACATCACACTGTTACTGCTGGTTTTGTTTCAATCTTTTTATCCGACCGGTTGGTCTAGCGCAGGGATGTCCAACCGTTTATTGTAGTGGGCCGCATTGTCACTTGAAATTTATCAATGGGCCGTAGAACCTATTAAACTTCAAAAAAATGGGTACATAAAGAAACAATTAAAAACCATTATAGCTATATATAATTCTGTATTCCTGTTGCTCCCATACTATAGCCTACTATTACTGCGCCCCTAAACGCTGACTGATACATTTTAATAAGGCTAAGATTCAAAGTTTAAAATACTACTTGAGGTAAAAATGCATAGCGGGCCGCACAAAAATCTCAGGCGGGCGCACTGCGGCGCGCGGGCCGCAGATTGGACATCCCTGGTCTAGCGGTTTAGCGTAGTGTAGCCTTTCAATCGAAACGTTGCAGGTGCGAAACTGGTGGTTGGCTAGTCGGTTGTGTCCTTGGGCAAGGCAATTTACATAAATTGTTATTAGCAAATAAAGATGATTGATTGGTTGGTTCATTGTTGTTTTAGTGAAAGATTGGTTTATTGGTCAATTTTATTAAAAGTAGGATTTATAATTAAAACACATTTAATCATTCATTCTTTTCTGTTTCACAGTTCAAAAACCGAAGCAGGTCCTTGTCGCCGAACAAGGAAGAATAAAAGAAGAATACACGATTATGATGTCACAATGGGAGGAGGATAATAAGGCTCGGGCAGCTAAAGAAGAGGAAGAGTCAATGAAACTCATTGAGAAGATCGTGGCGCAGGAGAAGCAGGAATTGGAGAGGCTGCGCTTGGAACAAATAGAGAACGACGAAAAGTTTGCGAATCTTATCGCAAGTCAACTGGTTGGTTTTTTTGTTAGGTATTATGTCTAACATTAGTTGTTATGTCCTTGTATAAAGCATTTGTGCGCAAGTTGCTTGGGACCAAGTGAATTAATGTGTTGGACAGAGCTGAACTAAGCTCTCTATTGTATACTACACAGTAACCTGATTGTGGGCATGCGGTAATCTGATGGATAACTGTGTTTTAAAAACACTTAATATCCCACATTCATGTTAACCCATAAAAGCTAAAGACCAATTGTTAGGCGCACTTCGCTTGAAACCAGTGAACTAATGTGATAAACACAGCAAAACCATCAACTTCTAATACACACTGCAATAGATCCAGTAACTTGACTGAGGGCACGAGGTAATCTGCCGAATATTCATGTTTTAATAAGGTCTAACACAAATATTGTATCGTAATTTTAAATACATCAAATAATGCTTTTTTGTCACCTTTTTTGTAAATATATAAACATTTCTGTATATTTATCCATATTCCTATATATTTATTAATATCCCTGTATATGAGTCACATTTCCTTAATATATTATTCTGGAATTTATAAATTCAATTTACAGGACTCGCCGCAAAAATCGGTAACACCTTCAAAAAAGATTTTAAGATCGGCAAACAAACAGAGATTATGTAAGAGCAAAGAAAAAGGTTTGATGAAGCTTTTGTCTTTTGGTCATATTTTTGGACTATTTGTTTTATAAATTTTATTTCTTTTAAATAAAACTAAATGTATTGTCAACTTAACTAAGCTTGCAGATATATATTTTGGTTAAGATGGATTGCAAAGTCTATCTTTACAGAACAGTAGACAGTTGGTAAGGATTAGTCAATTATAAGGACTTATATCGTACATGTATATTACCTGGCAATTTTCTGGATGTTTTAAAAATAGTATCCCTAAATTTGCTTTTATTATATTACACTAAGGAGTTTTTAGCACCCCTTATTAATTTATCTTCTATCGGGGTAAGTGCATTTGGTCGCTCATCTCTAAACCAAAAATTCACTTTAGGCTGTCCTTCGGGATGTAATGTCGGTGCTTGACTGATTTCTGATTCCACTATCTCGCTGCATAAAATTCGGAATATAGACTATAGACTCACAACAAGACTTTTATTTTTTCTGTTGCATTCTTACTGAGAATGCAGCGCATTGTAACGCGGGTGGTGACATATATTGTACGTTACAAACACAACCATATATAATAGCAAAGATATATATATCCCGACGGAAGACTACTTCAACACCTATTTTAATTGTCTGAACTGACTGGT
Source organism: Ciona savignyi (assembly GCA_000149265.1). NCBI lineage: Eukaryota > Metazoa > Chordata > Ascidiacea > Phlebobranchia > Cionidae > Ciona > Ciona savignyi. The sequence goes on from CH003249.1 coordinate 646,116, forward strand.
CTTTAAATGACAAAGGGCGGTGTACTCATCATAAAGATGCAAACTACTCGTTAGCAAAAAAATATGTCGGTTACATAGTCAACAAATTTTATTTTATAACTATTGCTTAAGTTTAACATATTTAATCTATTTTCCTTGTCAGACATTGCCTAGACCTAGTGCATTAATAATTTCTATTCAAACATAAGAAACGTCTTGATTATACACAACATACTGCAAATTCTGCAACCCAACAATTGGCACAAGTTAATTTAACGATTATCCATTTAATAACACTCTTTTACGTAACCACAAAGTAATCTCTCGATTGGCTGTGTGATAACCTCCTTGCGTTTTACAATCACATGGAAATACATGAATATGTTATGCTTATCGTATATTGCTGTTTGCGGTTACCTTCAGATAGCTTCTAATTTCAACAGTAGTCTCTAAATTTTTGTTTATTTTAATCGTACCACTTGGAGCGTTAAACTAATAATATTATCGCAATGAAAGAAAAACAACACTGGGTGATGAAAAGTAGCAAGCGTTTTTCTGTTTGTTTCACTTATACATGGTTATTAAACTTACTAAGCGCTTGTAGCACTACAGTATCATTAAAACTTGCACTATAGTAGCATTAAAATTATAAGAGCCGCATCAGAAGGCTGAAAGAGCCGCAGGTTGCCAACCCCTGGATAGAGGGTTATTCCACAAAATAAAAATTATCTGGAGCCGCAAAACTTAATATTTTAGCAATAAGAAAACATCACTGTGTTCTTTGCGAGTGTTCTTATGTTTGTTTAACATATGCATGGGTATCCATCCAACTTATTGAGCGTTTGCTACAGTAGTAATTCAAGTAATAACCGCTGTATCAAAAAGAATGAAAAAGCTGCAGGTTGCTGACCCTGCATTAAGCCTTACAGTCAATAATACAATATTTGTCTGCAGTGAAGCCAGTAAAATGCAAGATGATTAACACTTACTTCCAATCCACCTCCACAACCCAACCACCAGCATACAGACTACGGTAAACTTATCGGTCAATGTCAGTTTTGAAATGCATTTTATTTTGTCCAACCACTAGGCAGACATGTGTGACTTCAACATTTAGGAAGTAATGGCCACAATGTACAATATAGCTCTCTTTACCCGACTAAAAATATCCAATCAAGCACTTCAATTGCTCCAAAAATCCGACGCAAGATAATCTGACAATTACCCAAGTGTTAACGGCCCTTGCGTCTTTCCATTCGTAGGAATAAACCTGAATATTCTATCTTAACCCGAATGTGTGTGAGGTTATGTAATGATTAAACATGTGAATAGTAACTGGTGTGCCTGGGTAGCTTAATTGGTTGGAGCAACAGCGGTCTGAAGACAACCGAAAGGTTGTGGGAACGAAACCAGCTGGGTTGTATTGCTTTGGCCAAATGCCTGATCCCAGTGGATTAAAGGGTTGTGCCGAAATTGGACTATCTCTGAACTCTGACAAACACAGCACACTGCAATAGCTCTGGTAACCCGACAGTGGGCGCGATGTAATCTGACGATTGCCCGTGTGTTAACCCCCATGGTTTCAAGCCTGGGATAAAAAGCCCCCATTCACAGGAATAAAACATAAATATCATATTATTCTCATATTGACAGAGGTGGGGCGAAGAGAAGAATTTCATGTGACCCAAGTGCAACCCAATCAAGTCAGTATCATTTACATATTAATAAATATCTCACCTTGTAGTGTGAAGGATATACAACTCAAGTATTTAGGTTGTAGCAAATGTGGTCTGGCATCATACAATATGCACTATATTCACCCCATGTTTATGCACTATATTCACCTATTAAACAGTCAGAACCTCTGACCTGTTTTTTGTTAACAAATTGGATGCCAAAAAGTGTTGTCGCGCTAGATACGACTGGCCATTCCTGTTATACCTTGATAGATCTGCAGGCCATAAAATTCATGCAAGTAACAATTGCATGACGCACAAGTATTAATCCTTACAATAAAAAACTAATTAACATTTACTGAGACCCCTTTCTATTCAACTGGAGTATAGGGGAAGGGGATATAAATTCTTATTATTGCAACCATTTTTATTATACACATGGCGCGTCCGAATACAGGAGTCTATAATACTTACAAGAGCATCATAATGTGAGATTGTTATAAAAGATTAACTTGATTGAGCTTCCACTCGCAAGTGATTCTCCCCTGCCCAAAATTTGAATTTTGGCTGTGGATCTGTCATGTTGGTTACTGATGACACAACTGTTATGACTAAATTCCTATCATGAACACAGGTTTTCAGGTGGAAGATATATGTGGAAATGACATGGCCCATGCATCAAAATCACCAGTATGTTTCTAACTTTTATATATACTACTATGTGGTTCTTTACATAATGATAAAATATTTATTGTTATCCCGGTCTGTATAGATAGTTTGTTTTATTAACATGGGTAATTGTCAAGTTACCCTCCAATGAGATTGATCGGTTGTGTGCTGACTTTTAGATAGATGAAGGGTTGTGGAATTGAAACTGTTGAGTTATCTATCATACACAATACACTGCATGAGCTTTGGTAATCTGACAGTGGACAGGAGTTAATCTAAGGATTGCATATGTGAAAAAGCTTCTTACATTTTTCTTTCACATCATATTCTATCTTTTGTTAGGTTACTGTTTGGGATTTATTGCAGTGTGTTGAATACTAAGTGAAGTGTATATTTTAATGACACCCATTTCATTTGTACAATCTTTAAACAAAAAAACAATTTTCGGTTTAAAACATGCTTAAATATCTAGATGTATAACATAGATGCAGGATTGCCAACTCTTTTATGTCTTTATTATTTATTAGCTACCTTTTTAGTACCTGTGCGTTTTTAAAACAATAATTATAATCCTAGTTATACATTTCAATTTATAGTTTTGAAATCCAAACAAAAATTGTAATGTTCATTAAATTCCTAAGATATTGCATTTCGAAATCAACCATTTTTTAAACAATTTTGGGTATTTTTCTAAATAAATTACAGATTGTCTATAATAATGTGGTAAAAGAGCAGCATAAACAACCCAGTATATACATTCCCAAAACAATATGTACGGATAATGATCTAGTATAGGCTGCTAAGCACATGCACTACCCAATCAGCTTGGTACAGCAACTAAATAACTGAACTTAACAGGATCAAGTAAATCCAACAGAACAGCATGAAAACGCGGCCACAAAATTGAACTTTCCAACAAAACAAAACGAAGATTTGTCGAATTACCGAATGCCACTTCGAAAAAGACGGAGACTTAAAAGTGTCTGAATGTTTCTTCCATTCATTTCTTCAGTTTTGGTTCTTAATTAAACTCAGTGTTCGTTCTTAATAAACCGTGAGAAAAAGTCGTTTCGTTGTTTTCCTTGAATGTCATGGAACTTTTCTGCCAAAATTTAGATATTTAACTCACAGTAGTGCGACACTATTCTAATAGAATGAGATAAACGATGTTTTATCTCTCAGGAGTGGGGCAATGCAGTTTGCCAATGTAGTGTTGTGCCTATACAAGCCCTCTATCCCAATCTATGTAATATCCTGAATTTATCAAACATTGGTCTCCATCATTCAAGGGCGTGCATTTTCAAGCATTACATGATAAGAAACAAGCATTCTAAGTATCAGGAGCTTGAATATATTAATAAGGAACACAAGGCTAATAACGTAGTGTGTTGCACCACCAATTGAAAGGTTGTGGGATCGAAACCTGTCGATTGTGTCTATGAGCTACACTCTTTGCATGAGTTACTAAAATACAGTGAATTTAAAGTTTGTACAACAGCTTAGGTAACCGGACTGTAGGCGTAATCCTTTTTGAGTTTTCCACCTACCTTTGAACCCTGTCAGGCACTTGCGGACATTGCCTAAACCCAGCGGCTTAATGGGTTATACCAAATTGAAGGAACGTGTGATTCATACACAACACACTGCAATAGCTCCGGCAACCCAGTGGTGGGTGTGAGTTGATATAATGATTACCCGTGTGTTAACCCCCTTTGGTTATCACTTAAAGAAATAAACATGAAAATCTTAGCTGAGCAGAGGGACTCATTTACTAATGGTAACTAAGTACCATCAATGTTGTAATAAAGTCAAGTCATGGTAAAGCCAAACTTCAAACTAAAAGTATTTGATCAGGAAATGATCAAGGACAACTTTGGATGAATAATATTAATCAAATGAATAATATTATCAAATACTGGATGAATAATATTATCAAATACAGACATTCATCGTACTTTGAACAATAAGATCGACTGGAAGTAAGTCATTTCTTAAAATATTTTAATTAAGTCAAGTCATTTTGCCCTGGCAAGTCTTTTTGACCCGAATCTATTCAAGTCATTTTGCCTTTCTGACTTGAATCAAATCAAGTCATTCTGACTCGAATCAAGTCAAGTCATTTTACCTTTCTGACTCGAATCAAATCAAGTCATTCTGACTCGAATCAAGTCAAGTCATTTTACCTTTCTGACTTGAATCAATTCAAGTCATTTTATCTTTCTGACTCGAATCAATTCAAGTCATTTACCTTTCTGACTTGAATCAAGTCAAGTCATTTTATCTTTCTGACTCGAATCAAGTCAAGTCATTTTGACTTTCTGACTCGAATCAAGTCAAGTCATTTTGACTTTGGACTCAAAAGA
>CH003248.1:31861-67565 GCA_000149265.1 Ciona savignyi
TTCTAGAATAATACTTTCGAATCTAGAATTTCCCTGCATAATTGAAGGAACGATTTTTGATGAGCGATGAATCGCAACCGCGATTTTACGTTTATAATTTCGAATCCTAACTATTCTTATTAAATTGCTTATAAAGATTCGAATCCCTAGAGATTCGAATCTTAAAGATTCGAAATTCTATATTGTGCATCCCTAACTATGATATTCTTATATTCTATATATGCGCTCTAAAAGGAATCTATAACACTAGCGTACAAAATACCCATAATGTGTTTCTCCTTACCAAAAGCGCATCTATCGAGCGAAAACGTCAGAACATTTTTAAATGCGGGAGCTTGGAAATACAACTCATATAATAGCATTACAACAACATTATCCAATCAGTAGTCCTATACACGTGCGTTGTGAATAAACAAACTTCAAACGCCTGCACAAGAATGCACACGGTCACGTTCGCAGGGTTTAATTGCGCGGCACCTTTACATATGGAAATTATTCCATAGGCGGAAAATTTATTTAGAGACTAATCACATTAGTATAGGCAATATTAATTTACTTAAACAACTAAGTTTTTAATTAGCACAAAGAAAGATATCCTATGTGTTTCAAGTTGGGCGAATTTGTAGTGATTTATTTAACATACTTTTACGACAGTATACCTATGTTAAATAGTAAATTTAATAGTTAGTCTTAATATCTTAACTGAGAGAAAAAAAATCGTTTGGTATTTGGGAGCATTTTTCTAAGCCATCAGGGTCCGATAAAGTCGGGAATCCGGGAACGCGGTTCCCGTACGGCCAATCGGTCCGCGGTACGGCTTTGATCCGCCGAAAAAAAAACGCAAAGTTTTCATTTATTTTTACGCGGATTACGCCGATACTTGTGCGCGACCTGCGATAAATAGGGCTGTGCAAGAGCATAGATTCTTATAACGGTTAACCGATCACAGAAAAAAACGGTTAACTGATGTTTAGCCTAGTGTTCTCTCTCGCTAGTACTTAGCAATGGAAAGAACATGGGAAAAACGCTCGCAGGAGTATGTCAGTGGTCCTGTATTGAATTTAGGTCAACGTAACCCTAGGTCAAACCGCCGATCAAAGCAATAAACATCGCGACGAATCATTAGAAAAGCGGCGCTGCGGTTTACAACGCTAAGACCTACAAAATCACACCAAGTCGATACGATCTCGAGGCCTCTAACGTTACTCGTACCATCACTTAGGCCTACTGCAAGTCAACGGCGCAGTCTTTAAAAAAGAACAACCACTCGATATCGAAAAGACGCGGTTCGGTCTAATTAATTTTAATGTCACCGTTAGTGCGTCTTATCCGACTTTTAAGCCGCGCAAAGTTAATTTAACAATCCTACACGCGTGGGAATATGGCAGGGCTAGTTTTTATTGTTGATTTTTGTCACGGTACGATTCTTAGTCAAAAAGATCGGTTCCAGTACGGCCAGAATTTTTATCGGGCCCTGTAATGACATCCCTATCAAGGTCCAGAAACTTAACTTTACAGCCTTTTATTGTGATATCAAATGATGACAACAGTGTTTAAAATGAAAATAGTCACTTTTCAAACCCCCCCCCACTTTTCAACCCCCGCCCCTTTTCAACCCCCCCCCCCCCCTTTCAACCCCCGCCCCCCACCTCAATCTTTGGTTTCTTGCTCTGAGACATCACAGCTCCTTTCATTTCATCCGTCGCTCTCTTCTTGCTCGAAGACTTCTTATCCTTGGACGCCATGCTCACATTCGGCATGTTCTTCGCAATCTCCGATGAACTTGTACCAAGATCGTATAACAAGTTTGTAATCTGTCGATGGAAATATTGTCTGTTGTGTGTATTGTGTTGAATTGTGTATTGTGTTAGTAGTAAATGGAAGAAAAATCGTATAACAAGTTCGTAATCTGTCGATGGAAATATGGTCTGTTGTGTGTATTTAGATGAGTTGTTGTGTATTGTGTAGTGTATGGAAGAAAAATCGTATAACAAGTTTGTAATCTGTCGATGGAAATATGGTCGTGATGTATTGTGTATTGTGTAGTGAATGGTAAAAAAGTTGGTAAACCACTTAACGACTTACATATAATTGGTATAACTGTAACAATTCTGAGTTCGCGTATAAGACCTGTACTTTGTGCCCAATCTTGTGTTCGTAAAATTCAGTAACACACAGCAAGATACAACCGTTCGCAAGCTGTCCCAAATACAACTCCCCCAAAAAGACTATACAGTTAACACACGTATGTACGATGCAAAGGCGCAAACACGTGATAGCACTGATTAGTTCACGCCATAAAGAAAGCAAGGCGCACGGTAATAATAACAGGCACAACAGAGGAATTACACTGTTACATAACTGATATATTATTTCTAAAAAAGTTGGGTGAAACAAAATATCCTTTATTTCTTGTGTTGAACATAAGTTTATTTACAATTCCACTTCATTAAAATGTTTCATCTTCTATGTTGGTTGCTTTAGTCCGACAGATTAGTCTGTTGGTTTAATGTGACGCCTTTTTAACCGAAAGGTTGCAGGTGCGAAACTGGCCACTAGCTAGTCGGTTGTGTCCTTGGGCAAGACACTTAACGGAAATTGCCTGAACCCAGTGGATTAATAGGTTCTACTAAATTGAAGGAACTTGTAAATCATACACAACTAATTGCAATAGCCCCGGTGGGCGCGAGGTGATCTGACAATTATTGCCTGTGTGTTAACCCCCTTGGTTTTCCCATTCACAGGGATAAATTTTGTCAAAATATCAAAAAATGAGTTTCTCGTTAATATTGCCCACATAAAAACAGAAAAGTAGATTTTTCACAAATTAAGATCAAATTCATGGTCCAGAGAAAATCAAAATGGCTTTACCTGGGGGTGAAACTCTATGGAGCCAGGGTGTCTCAGCAGATTTAGGAGTTGCATTTTAAGATGTTTCCTTACACTTGTTACTTGGGTTTTGGCCAATGTTGGTGGAAGATTGGCTGCGAACATTTATTCAATAATATTTTTACAATAAAAATTTTATTTTTAGCCCTTATTTAGAGGGATGCAGTTTAAATATCATGTTTATTAATTCAGTTTTGAATGTAACAAGCTCACGGTTAAAAAACTCACAGATAAATATCGGTAAAAAGAAAATAATTTAATTATTATGTAAAAATTTGCAATATTAGTTTAACAGTTGCTATCAGATCAACTTTATGTCTGTGGTTTAGGGTTTAAAAAGTATGTTAAACAAAAAAAAGTTCTTGGCTAAGGCCAGATTCAAGCAGAAGAATAAAATATTTTACAAATTGCAGCAATACTAAAAAATTCATACAAATTGTTTTAGGTGTGTGACAATTGCCTGTTTTAACTATTGTTTAAAAGCGCAGTATAAAAATAAACAGATGTTATTACTTAAATATCCTTTATTTATTTAAAACCAGAGCATCAATGAGTTCTACCAAATTGAAGGAACGTTGGCCTATCTATCACACATAACACACTGCAAAATCTCCGGTAACCAGACGGCGGGAGCGAGGTGATCTGACGATTGCCCGTGTGTTAACCCCCTTGGTTTCCCCATTAACGGGGCTAAACATGAATATCCTATCCTATCCTAACCAACTGTGCAATTGCAAGGAAATTTAACAGAAATATACCAAATCAAATGGAAAATATTCACAAATAATGGCAAGCTTGTTATAACCACACCACACTACAAGCTTGTTATAACCACACCACACTACAAGCTTGTTATAACCACACCACACTACAACCTTGTTATAAACACACCACACGAAGTCACTTACCATGTAAGGTCTCGAACGCAGGCACAACGGTGGAAATGAACTGTGGTCGTTGCTTAGCAATCGTGGTTAACGTGCCCATTGCTGCCATCAGGTTAACGCTGGAGAATAAAGTAATAAGTTCACACCATTTATAACCATTTTATAGTAAATTAATTGTCTTAAACAATAACTGGATTTACTGGTACTTGTATTATATATAGAAGTATTTTAGATTTTCTTTGTTACAAGAACAACTTATTTTTTATGTGAAAAAATAGCCAAATTCTGCCGAAATTAATATATTTTTAATACTAGGTTCCACGACCACCTCTTTTTAATCTGCTAGACTGTGTGAATTTACTGATGTACAACTTGTAGTTTTTTTTAAATCCCCTTTTTAATTAATTATCCATCTTTTTTAATGTAATACAAAATAAAAATAATTAACTAAACTAGATCTGTAATATTCCATTTAACTTAAACATATAGTTATTTTCACAAAGTGTTATTTTCACCTGGATATAGCTGGAGAGGCAACAAACGAAAGCAGCTTTTCAAGCAAAGAAACTCCAAGGGACTTTAAGTCCGACTTAACAAGAATAGTGTGGTTGTTGGGCAGTTGGTCTAAAGACGAACACAACTCTAATTTCTTGGGAACTTCTGACAATCGGTGTCTCTCGGAGAGCGTCAGAATCACTTTCTCCGCAAACTTAACAGCCTAGATGACAAGTAGTGTTGTTATTATTTATCCCTTTTTAGTTTTTTTTCCTGTAAAAAATATTAGTATTATGTTAACATGTTTAAACATCTATATTTAAAAAATCTTTCAATGCTGTCATTTATCCCTACAAAGTGATGTAAACTGTGTTTTTAATAGGCCTACTGAGGTAACATCAGGCGAATTAAAATTTTGATTCACATGGTCAATACAAGATTGTCCACTAAGGTTAAAGAGCAAAGTATAATATATCGATGATGGTGAGAAATGATAACAACAAAAATCAAACATGTAAGAGATATACAAACATAAACAATTTTCAAACCTGCGTTCTAACGCCATCATTTTCAGAATCAAACAACGCAAATATCCTCTCTTGTATCTGACACATAGTTTTCCAACTCGCTCTTAAAGTGCTGCTCACATTTGTGTGTGTACTGATCCACTAAAAGAAAAAAGATTGGTACATCAGGTAATTCTCTGTAAAAATCAGTTGTGAATCGTTATATAAAAGAGATCTATAGATTTCAGGATGAAATAGACTGTAACGGGACCTAAAAAAATACAACATTTCGATTAATTGAGTTGTGTTACTTACAGTATCATATATCTCCTATAATGCAATGTGCTATCTAAAAAAGTTGATACCCAGCATTTTACTCATTCATACAGTACGCTTACTTATTACAGCTTCGAACAGATAGAATGTTTAAGGTAACTACTCAAAGGAAGGTTTAAAGAGGTTAAAAGATTACCTACCTGTACACAGATACGGTACAACTGAGTTGAAGACTGAATAACTTTCTTCAAAATATTCACGCCGTTATCCACCAGCAGCATATAGAAGTTGCGCAATAACTTGGAAAAGAGCTCTGGATCTTTCTTGCTAAAATTAATTATAGAGAGTCAATTTTTCATACTAAAAATTATGCAACTACGAAACTACACAACTGTACAACTCGCATAACTGTACATTACTACTGGCTTAAAGTGAAAAGGTACAGCTAAATATACAGAAAATCAGGCAATCAAATAATCCAAAAATGCAAGGAATTTAAACCCACCACATAGATAGAAAAAATAAAACTTATAAATAATATTTTAAGTTTCTAGATGGATGGGATAGGATATTCATGTTTATTCCCGTTAATGGGAAAAACAAGGGGGTTAACACACGGGCAATCGTAAGATTACCTCGCGTCCACCGTCGAGTTACCGGAGCCCTTGCAGTGTGTTGTGTATGATTCACAAGTTCCTTTAATTTTGTAGAACCCATTAATCAGTTGGATTCAGGCAATGTCCGTCAAGTGTCTTTCCCAAGGACACAACCGACTAGCTAGCGACCAGTTTTTAACCTTTTAAAAACCTTTCGGTTGAAAGGCGGCGCACTAAACCACCAGACTAACCGGTCAGACGGTGATACCAGCTAAGCAAGATGATACTAACTTACCAAGCCTCCTCCATAAAACCGACCACAAACTTTCGAACTTCTTGCGATCTATCTGCTTGGAATGCAACCACCTCATCGGTGAAGTTATCGAGCATTTCAGGGTCCTTGTTAATTACAAGCTCCTTGACTTGGTTCAACTTTTCAACTTTAATGGAATCTTCCACAGACACGGAAGCCTTGTTCAGCAGATCAATTACCTGACATGTGACAATGTAGGATTGGATATTCATGTTTATCCCCGTAAATGTGGGAAAACCAAGGGGGTTAACATGGTCGTCACAACACCTCGCGCCCACCGCCGGGTTGCCGGAGCTATTGCAGTGTGTTGTGTATGATTAACAAGTTATTGCAGTGTGTTGTGTATAATAGACACGTTCCTTTAATTTGGTAGAACCCCGTATGGAAAGTACGTCAATTTTCGCCGAGATCTCCAGTGTGCACGCGCCAAATATTTAAGTGTGCAGTGTGCAAACGTCCAAGAGTGCACACTTTAAGTGTGCACACATTCTCCTTTTTATTACTTTTTTGTAAAAATCTTAAACAAACATATTATTCTATCCTAAATCTAACGTATCCATCAGCTAACATATCTATCTACGTAACAAAAAACGTACCGACAGTAAATTACCCGAGGTCCAGAGGTAGGTTTACAGGTTTGTTGGAAATTATACGATGTTTATACTGCCAGCTCGCGAGCGTGTGTGAAATTACCCAAGTGTGCAAAGACGCAGAGAAAAAAAACTCGAGTGTGCAGCTGCCGTACTTTCCATACTGGGGTAGAACCCATTAATTCGCTGGGTTCAGGCAATGTCCATAAAGTGCCTACCCAAAGGACATAACGGATTAGCTAACGACCAGTTTCGCACCTTCAACCTTTTGATTGACTGGCGACACACTTAACCACAAGACTAACCGGCCGGACTATTTTACCAAACATTGTTATAAGGTGCAGTTTTAAATGATTTAGTCGGACAAATATGGCATTTAAGACGAAAGGGGTAATATGTAGCAGATATCTATATTTACATCTACTAAACTGCCGGTAGCTGAATTTGCATTGCTTACCAAGTCAGCAGTAGATAGTTTCCTTCGTTCGTCAGGGTCTTCTTTAAATTTCTTAATGCGTTTACGTTGCGGTTCCATGGTCAGATGGCGTTGTGTGTTACGTGTGTTTGTATTTAAACTAACCACCAGTTTTAATAATACATATACACTTATCTTCTCCGTTCATTACAAACTTTCAATATTTTTATTTTGTTGCATGTTTATTACTTTAACATCTTTATTTTGAATGCACACAAAGCAATGTGTTTTGAGGTTTAAACTGTGATGTTAAAGTTTTTTTTTATAAACCATAGAAAACTAAATACCCGTGCTCCCAAAATTCAAAGCTATACTGTCGGTGCACAGTCGTGTTGTAGAATTCATTACTCAACCAACACATATACTGAAATACAAAAAAACGGTCTCAGCGACAAGTCAATTATGAGTTCGAAACCCGGTGATAGCTTACGGGCCCAATTGAATTCTGGATTTTTGCGCCGTGGCGGGTAAAGGGTTGCAGAATTAAAACTTAACGTTGCTAGTTAATCAGTTGTGTTTTTGTTCAAAGCTCTTAGCGGCCGTTTCCTGAACCCTGCGGAAAGTCTAACTAAACATAAAGGGATGTCTACATCGTGACGGCTATGACAACATAAAGTATCACACGAGCAGTCGTCTGATTGCCTCGCAAATATTTAAGTGACGAGTGTTCTTATACGAATAATCGTCAGAATAAATTACGCCTGGTGTCGTCAACTTATTTGTGCTATTGCAGTGTACTGTATATGATTAAGATGTTTCTTCAATTTTGGTAGACAAAATTAGACAAAAAATATAAAAGATAGGATATTCATGTTTATCCCCGTGAATGGGAAAACCAAGTGGGTTATCACACGGGCAAACGTCAGATCACCGCGCGCCCACCGTCGGGTTATCGGAGCTATTATTGCAGTATGTTATATATGAATCACATGTTCCTTTAATTTAGTAGAACCCATTAGTTCGCTGGGTTCAGGCAATGTCCGTTAAGTGCCTTGCCCAAGGACATAACCTACTAGCTTGCCCCGCAAATATTTAAGTGAAAGTTCTCGTAAGAATAATCGTCCGAATAAATTACGCCTGGTGTCAAATTATCTGAGCTATTGCAGTGTGGTATATATGATTTAGATGTTTCTTCAATTTAGGTTGATGAAATTAGACAACAATTATATAGTTATATAACCGCGTTATTACAATCTAAAGTTGAAAATTGTCTTGGTTACTATACGGCAGGATTTCAGTGTTATAACCTGTACCAGCGAGAAATTAAAATAATGCCACTTCGGCGTGTGGGAAGTGTCTGTAGAAACGTTCATAGATTGTTGCGTCCGATGAAAGAATAGATATGTCAGTTCTTTTCTATAAGTTCGGAAAGTCAAATTGAAACGTTTATAATCGCGTCTGGGAATTCGTGCCTTTAGGAGGCGTTCAACTAATTATTCTCCCTATCTCTCCAATGCAAACTGACCTCACAAAAACGACTGTCACTTAAAATCCTGACATAGGAAGTCTTAGATTTTTTCACAATTTAAAATTGAAGCTTGGATCTGCAACCTAAACTCAAAATCCTACAAAATTTTGTTTAAAAATTTTGAGCCCATACCCCCTCGTACACCGGCAACTTTTTTTCCAACAAACAGCTAGCAGATGCACATTCAACACCTTTATTTTACAAAGCACTGCTCCACGATTACAAAACTTTACAGTTAAACGAGAACACCGGCGCGCAGCCTAGCACATGCTGCTTTCAACCAAACAAACATTGGGGAATCACCACAATTGTTACTCAGCAAAACACTCGTTTAAAAACAATGACTCATGGTCCGTCATGGAGGGTACCACTCGTCACATCCTGCCGTTCATAGAGGTCTTAATTGGTTATACGCCATCTACAGTCCTGTTACCGATGCTTTTGGAGTGTCTTGAAACCGTAGTGGCGGCAAATAATAATCAATAAGACATTTTAAGACAAATAAAGAAATGTGTGTGCCATATTACATTTGACAGTTTCCGGTAAACTCAACTAAACTCAATCCCGCTCATACCAATAGTTATCGACGTTTACGCCACATAAAATCAGAAAGGAAATGTCCAATAAGGTTACCGCGTTTAGTATAATATTCATTAATATGAATTCAATCTACACTCTACACGTCTACAGTGTCCAGTTTAGGTGAATCATGATAAGAGAATTCCCTAATATATTCAAAATATGCAGGCCCGGTGCTAGGAACCGCGGGGCCCAATTAGAAATGTGATAGCGGGGCCCCTACTCTTCATAGCAAAATTCATGGGTGTTTATATATCATAAAATACATACCAGTACATACAAACTACAAAAATAGACATTTAATACTTGCTATAAAACAAATTAAAGGCAATGCGGATGCTTATTTACGATATATTGTTTTACTTTCAAACATATATATTGTTTAGCAACCATATTCATTATGACGTAACAGGCAGACACAGAAATATAAATTTGACTTAGTTACGATGCATAACAAATTTATATTATGAGAAAGAATATTATTTCACTTTTTATTTTACGTTTCAGTAGTATTTTAAACATCGTAATACAGAAAGACCCCCGCTAGCGCGGGGCCCCTTCAAGGTGCGGGGCCCAATTTGATCTAATCGGTCAAATCGGCCTAAAACCGGCCCTGAAAATATGTCGTTTTTTGGCAGTTTTTACTCAGATAATATTTAAAACGTAGGCCCATAGCGGTCTTAAATTTTCTTTTATTAGCAATACACATATAAAAGATAAATCCAAAATTGCATTCTGCAGGTAGGATAGAATAGGATAGGATAGCCTATTCATGTTTATCCCCGTAAATGGGAAAACCAAGGAGGTTAACACACGGCCAATCGTCAGATCACCTCGCACCCACCGTCGGATTACCAGAGCTATTTCAGTGTGTTGTAGATTATGCCCACGTTCCTTCAATTTGGTAGAATCCATTAATCCACTGGGTTCAGGCAATGTCCGTAAAGTGCGTTGCCCAAGAACACAACCGATTAGCCAGCGATCAGTTTTGCACCTGTAACCTTCCGATCGACGCACTTAACCGCCAGACTAACCTGGCGGGTTATAATATTGTTTTATTGCCCCAAGTTTCGAATTCGCAATTGGCTCGTCGCTAAATCTATTTTCTGTAGAGAATTCTGTATCAACCAGTTGCGTTTCGGTCACATAACGATTGATATACCTTACGTAGAATACAACAAACACGTCATATAACCTTCGACCAAACGTAATCAAGCATGACCCATCTGTCATGCGAATTGTGTTTTGATTTACGAACCAGTTTAAACATCAAGGTTTCGTACGTCTGGTTCTATTTGATAAAGTGTATTATCGTTTTAATTGCCATCTTTTGAAAGTTTTGAAGCTATGTTGTTATATAATGACCAAAAGACCTTTTAGGTTCCAGGTAACGAGCCTTAAGGTAGGCTACGTCAGATACTGAAAGGCGGAATTTTGTAACTAAATAAGGTTTTGTAACTAAAATTCTTAATACGTTTACGTTGCGGCTCCATGGTCAGATGGCGTTGTGTGTTACGTGTGTTTATTACTAAAACTAACTACCAGTTTTTATAATACATATACACTTATCTTCTCCACCGTTCATTACAAGCCTTTACTATTTTTATTTTGTTGCATGTTTATTACTTTAACGTCTTAATTTTATATACAGAACAAGGCAATGTGTTTTTACGTTTAAACTCTGATTTTAAAGTGTTGTTCATAAACCATAGAAAACTAAAGTGCCGTATTCCCAATCCCAAATTCAAAGCTGCTGTCTGTGTACAGTCGTGTTGTAGAATGGATAACTCAACCAACACATATACTGAAATACAATAAACGGTCTTAGCGACGAGTCCATTATGAGTTCGAAACCCGGTGATAGCTTACTGGCCCAGTTGAATTCTAGATTTTTGCGGCGTGGGGCTGAAGGGGTGCAGAATTAGACTTAACGTTGCTGGTTAATCAGTTGTGTTCTTGTTCAAAGCACTTAGCGACCTTTGCCTGAATCCAGCAGAGGGTCTAACTAAATATAGAGGGATGTATACATCCTGACGGCTATTACAACATAATCACTCGAGCAGTCGTCTGATTGCCGCAAAATATTTAAGTGCGTGTTCTCATACGAATATTCGTCAGAATAAATTACGCCTGGTGTCGTCAACTTATTTGAGCTATTGCAGTGTTCTATTATATAAGATAGGAAGGATAGGATATTTATGTTTATCCCCGTGAGTGGGAAAACCAAGTGGGTTGTCACACGGGCAATCGTCAGATCACCTCGCGCCCATCGTCGGGTTACCGGAGCTATTGCAGTGCGTTGTATATGATAGACACGTTTCTTCAATTTTGGTAGAACCCATTAATCCGCTGGGTTCAGGCAATGTCTGTAAAGTGCCTTGCCCAAGGACACAACCGACTAGCTAGCGACCAGTTTCGCATCTACAAGCTTTCGATTGAAAGGCGACGCACTCACCGCTAGGTCCAGTTACCGATGCTTTTGGAGTGTCGGGAAACCATAATGGCGGCAAGCAATAATCAATAAGAAATTTTAAGACAAATGAAAAAAAATGTAAAAGCCACATTACATTTGACCGTTTCCTGTAAACTCCACAAAACTCAATCGCGCTCATATCAATACTTATCGACGTTTAGGCCGACGCCACATAAAATCACAAAGTAAATGTCCAATAAAGTTATAACGCGTCTGGTATACTATTGATTAATACGAATTCAATCTACAGTGTAAACATGAATATCATATCCTACCCTATCCTATCTTATCCTACATCTATCTTATCCTATTCAAAAATTAAATCCAAAATCGCATTCTGCAGGTTGTTTTTTACAGACCGAAGTATCGAACTCGCGATTGGATTTTAGCTATGCCTGTTTTCTTTAGAGAATTCTGTATCAAAAGGTCGCGCTTACAATTTGGTCACATAACCGTTCATATACCTTACTTTAAGAATACAACAAACGCGTCATAATACCTTCCACTAAACGTAATCAAGCATGACCCATATGTCATGTGAATTGTGTTTTGATTTGCGAACCAGTTTTACAATCGAGGTTTCGTACGTCTGGTTCTATTTGATAAAGTGTATTATCGTTTTAATTGCCATCTTTTGAAAGTTTTGAAGCTATGTTGGTATATTATGACCAAGAGACCTTTTAGGTTCCAGGTAACGAGCCTTAAGGTAGGCTACGTCAGATACTGAAAGGCGGAATTTTGTAACTAAATAAGGTTAACTTAAAAGAGTTAAACACGTGGTAATCTGTGACAAACATAATTTAGGATCAACGTATATTGTTTACAAATTAGCATATCATTGTAATAATAATTTGTCCGACCGGTTAGTTTGGTGGTTTAGTGTGTAGCGACATTCGCGGTTTGTGTCATATTTGTTGTACAATATATTAAGTTTTGTTAAACTGTTTAAGTAAGCCATTATTGTATACTGCACGGCTGTGCGCCCGTTCCAAAAACCTTTGTAAATCATTTCCTCTGCGTGCCAGCGCGCTATTATTCCCAACATTTCCTATATGATTTTTCCCACACAGTGTGCCATACAAGCGTTGTGTGTATAAAAACTCATTGTATTAGATTATCGTGCTACAATATCTTGGACCATGTGTGTGGGGTGAAATACCGAATGACTACAAGTGCATGTCATTTAACTTATTTAAACTTCGCTTCAAGCAATATTTAATTCAAATGTATTAATTACGGACAATGCAATAGTCTCAATTGTTACACTATCTGTCAATCAACCTGTTTATAACTCTATATTTTGTTTCACTGTAACTTGTTTACTGCAAAGTACTATAAAATGATTAAAGGTTTTGGCCTGTGCAGCATTGTATTTCGTTATTTTTTTTTTTATATTTTTTTTTTTATTTATCTAAATAAACACAAAGGGTGCAGCTGACTCGGTGACTTTTTGGTCTTTCGCTGCATCCTTTGCTGTACAATACTGTGCATTACTGTATATATTGTTGTCGTTTGTAAAAATGTGATGTCAGCATAAATTAAATAAATTGAAATTGAAAAAATATCGAAATCGCGTTTTGGAATAAGGATCAAAATAAATTGCCTGCTTGGAGCTTGGCTCCGGGCATGTCCAGTCAATCAGTTTAACTGTATTTGCTTCACTGTATTAGTTTATAAGATACAGAAAGAAAACCTTCCGAGACGGAGTCAATTCGGAGTCTGATTAGTTGGAGAACTCAGGTCAGGTTCAGTGCTAGGCATAAGCACGCCAACCGACCACAAAAGAACCTGTTTCTCCACAAGTGCGACGCCTTTTAACTAAAAGGTTTAAGGTTTGAAACTGATCGCTAGCTACTAGCTTGTTGATTTTTTTTGGATGTTTATCTAATCCAAGGTTCTATAACACTATATCTTAATACAGCATTATATTGAAATCTTTTTTGCAGATCAATGGTTTTCTGTGTTAAAAGTTGAGGTGCTGCTAAATTTTTATTATGGTCATATTGCTTCAAAAGACACTCGTGTAAAATCAGCATGCCACTATGCATAGAAATTTATTTGAACTACATTCACTCTTGCTCATAGCCGGGATTTTATTTCTATATTTCAATGATGTCCCGACAATGGGAGAACTGCTTGACTTATCTGAAGCAGGAAATGTAAGCTTTCCGTTAGACAGAAGAAAAGAAAATTTTCGGAATTTTATTTCACAAAAGAATACAAATTCACAAACACATTCGCATAAGGCATTTAATGCTGTAAAAGAATTTACAAATATTTCACATTTACACAAACCTAAAGAGGAGATTTTTGACAGTAAATTTACTGAAGATGGAATAGAGAACAGTGAAGTACTAAGAAACGAGTTTATCATTCAACTTGACGGATGGTATTCCAAAGCTGAACGATATGATATAATTTGTGATGCTATGAAAAAGGTCCACATAAACTTTACATCATGGGGTGTATTGGAAAGAAGAAATGCTGCAAATGTCCATCCAAGTGACTTTGATGTACTGCAGATTGATTCAGATTTTGCGATAGAGGTATATATATAATTTATGCAGGATAAAAAGTGAAATTAATATTTCGACAATAGTATAGGACAGCGGTTCCCAAACTGGGCGCCGCGGCAAGACTTTGCCAGGGGCGCCGCGAAATCATGCGGAAGTTGCTGCATTTTTTATATTGTTTCCTCACAAAAAAATTACAGTACATGTGGTAGTTGGAGATGTAAAAGCCTGGTGTGCACCCCCATAAGGTATTCGTTTTACTTGTTAAAAATCCATTGTTCGGTGTTAAATGCCACTATTTGCTGACTTACGGTGCATTGTTTTCGAATAATGGTTTGTCAAATAACTGCTTTGCATTGATTGACTTTTCGTCACTTCAGTGAATAGTTTTGAAGAATTTGAATGGTTATATAAATGCGTACTGGTCTGGATATGCAATATACAATACTTGCAGTTAGAAAATTTTGGCATTATTAGGGAGCCGCAAGGTTTAATAAGTTTACAAAAGGCGCCGCCAACAACAAAAGTTTGGGAACCGCTGGTATAGGATATTCTTGTTTATCCCCGTGAATGGGGAAACCAAGGGGGTTAAGACACGGGCAATCGTCAGATCACCTCGCGCCCACCTTTGGGTTACCGGAGCTATTACGGTGTGTTGTGTGTGATAGACACGTGCCTACAATTTGGTAGAACCCATTAATCCACTAGGTTCGGCCAGGTCCCTAAAGTGCGTTGCCCAAGAACACAACCGACTAGCTAGCGACCAGTTTTGCACCTGCAACCTTTTGGTTGAAAGGTAACGCACTTTAACGCCAGTTTTACAGGTAGACTTGACATCACATGATGAAATTACAGAGTAAATCTTCTGTAATTTTTAGATTAAAGATTTGAAACATCATCGAGTGAAATCGATTACTCCACAAAGAAAATTTATTGGCGGCTTGAAACAATTCGCTGGTAAATCGAACTGGATGAGCTATTTGAATCAAATGAAACATTTCCCCCATAAATCGAGAATGCCGCTAAGAGCAATTGGAACTCAAATTCAGATCGCAGAGGTGCGTTCTTTAGCCACATTGAAGATTTTTATATATAATATATGTTATGTGCGTATTCGACAAAAAATGTGGTAATGCGAGTATTTTGGGTGAATGGTTATTGTATGTGTATCCAGACTGGTGTAAAATCCAAACTGAAGATTTGTACATGGCATAGTAAATTATAAGATATACTAAAATTTTTGTGCATCACAGTTATCAAAAGATAACATGCCGTCACAATCCACTAGGTTAGAGCAGCGTGTCTGTAAATGTCATGTCTAAAGACTTGCCCTACTAGCAAGTGGCTGGATTCAAACACACAATTTCCTATTGGCGGTGCTATGCTCTATCACTTAGTCACCCCCAATTAAGTTTTTTTCTCAACTAACTAATTAGTTGTCTAGTCTAGTTCGCTTAATTTTCTTTTTGTATGCTCATCTCTTTAGCACAAAAACTGGGTGCCTATTTTATAATCTCTTTATTGTGCTTTACAGGAGGTACAAGCCAGGCAAATGTGGGATGCTGGATTTAAGGGCAAAGGTGTTAAAGTGGCTGTGTTTGACACTGGATTACCAGCCAAACATCCACATTTTAAAAATGTGATCGAACGAACTGATTGGACTGATGAAGAAACTGGTAACGATGGTCTTGGGCATGGCACTTTTGTCGCTGGTGTTATTGGAGGCTCATCTCAAGCTTGCCCAGGCTTAGCACCTGAGTCTGATCTTTATATTTTCCGTGTCTTTACTATAAATCAGGTATTGGAATTCATATTACTTATTTAATTATATGTAAATAATTTTATCGGTCACCTTGTTTCCATAACAACTTAATTAAAAAATAGTTTTATTTTAAGTCAAGTAATCTGAACATATAGGGGAAAACTAAAAGGAGGGAAAGCGGGAAGGAGGGAAACTGCACACTAAAATAAATATTAGGACATTAGAGTTATTTTTAAACATGGGGTTGAAGTTAGGGTTAGTTCTGGGATTTCCCTCTTTTCCTCTCTTTAGCATTGCCCTACATATCTATACAGGTATATATATATATTATAAGTTTATTATTTAATTTGGATTTTTTTGGTATCAACAATATGGTACCATTTTTTTTATGCACAACACACATTGCACAACTTATTAATAAATTGCTCTAATCAAAGCGGATGGAGATAATAAAAACTACCATGCAATGTAATAAAAACTCTTTTGACCATTTTTTGTCTTTTAACAAAGGTTTCTTATACGTCCTGGTTTCTTGATGCATTTAACTATGCAATACTACGCAAAGTAAATATACTGAACCTAAGTATCGGGGGGCCGGACTTCATGGACAAACCTTTTGTTGAAAAAGTTTGGGAGCTTACTGCAAACCATGTGATCATGGTCTCTGCAATTGGAAATGACGGTCCACTTTATGGTAAGCTTTCGATTTAGTTTGCTTATTAAACACAAAGTATTAATAAATATATTAAATATATTGTATATTAAATATATTGTAGTCGTATACACAACACAATGCTAATATGTAACTTGGCTGTATCACTTAGTACTTGAATTTAGTACGAAGCCTTTCAACCGAAAGGTTGCAGGTGTGAAACTGGTCGCTAACTTGTCGGTTGTGTCCTTGGGCAATGCACTTAACGGAAATTGCCTGAACTGAGCGGTTTAATGAGTTCTGCCAAATTAAAGGAATGTCTCAATAATACAACACACTGCAATAGCTCCATTAACCCAACGGTTGGCACGAGGTGATCTGACGATTGCCTGTGTGTAAACCCCCTTGGTTTTTCCATTCTAGCGGATAAACATGAATATCATACAGGGTTCGAATTAATGATTTTTAAACGATTCGCGAAATGCGTGGGTTAAGAGAAAATCGTTTTCGCGCATTGGCTATGTTAAATTGCCTTAGAATGCGGTTTCAGAACCTCTCAAACTAATCTTTAAAGCCAGAAAGATTATTAATTAAGCAAACAGTACTGTTATTTAGTAGTAATGATAAACTACACTAAACGTATCGTAAGTTAATGCGTGTACGATGGGACGAATATCGACAAAACAAAGCCTTTGAAACGAGTAATCTTACTTGTTAAAACACCATATAACCTTATTATAAAGGGGTGTGTCGCATCTCCACCAATCATAAATAAAGGAATCGTGGTATATTAACGCATAATGGCTATTGTTGCGTTGTGATAGAAATGCTTATTATGCGTCAATAATGCAAAGTAAATGCAAGGTAAATAAATGTAATTTAGTAATGTGATTGTTAAATGTTATGTTGAAGGCAAACGATGTTATATTAACGTGTTGATGATTTATTATTAAAAGTGCGCGAAATCAGTAACGGTAATTTATATTTTCGCGATTTTGTTAAATTTTGTAATTTGCGAACTTTAAAAAACGGTTCGCGAATAGCGATTCGCGATCCCTTAATTCGAACCCTGTCATATCCTATATTCAGGTACTCTCAACAACCCTGCTGACCAGTTAGATGTAATTGGTGTGGGAGGGATTGATTATAGCAACAACATAGCCCGATTTTCATCCCGCGGCATGACTACTTGGGAGTTACCGTCCGGTTACGGCAGGATCAAACCGGATATTGTGACTTACGGCTTGAACGTCTATGCCTCCGACCTCGTGGGTGGGTGCCGCGCCTTGTCAGGAACAAGTGTGGCTTCTCCAGTTGTGGCAGGCGCCGTGGCGTTGCTGCTGAGCTCGGTTAAAAGCAGTCAACGAGACCTGATCAATCCAGCAAGTGTGAAGCAATGTCTACTCGCATCGGCGGATAGACTTCCAACTGCTAACATGTTTGAACAAGGGATTGGAAAGCTTAACTTGATTGAAGCATACAAGGTTTGCCATCATCAGTAAATTGTTAAATCCAGTATTAAATTGTATGGAATATGATATTTATGTTTATGTCTGTGAATGGGAAAACACAAGAAGCGGTAACACACAATCGTCAGATTACCTCGCACCCACGGTCAGGTTACCGGAGCTATTGCAGTGTGTTGTGTATGTAGAACCCAATAATCCGCTAGGTTCAGGCAATGTCCGTAAAGTGCCTAGTCCAAGGACACAACCGACTAGCTAGCAACCAGTTTCGCACCTGCAACCTTTAATTGAAAAGCGACGCACTTAACCGCCAGACTAACCGGCTGGACTATGGTTTTTCTAGGTATCATTGCACTGTTACCGCCTAGACAATCCCAATAAATGGCCATCTTTAATCAATCCAATCTAATATTTTATGTTTAGGTACTGAATTCTTACCAGCCACAAGCCAGCTTTGTACCAAGTTACTTGGACTTCACAGAGTGTCCATACATGTGGCCGTATTGTAGTCAGCCCATCTACTACACTGCGATGCCAGTTGTTGCTAATATCACGATACTGAATGGCATGGGTGTTACTGGGATGATAAAGGATCGGCCCACCTGGCATCCTTATTCTTCTCAGAATGGGAAATACATAGAGGTGAGACATGGCTGCTTACTCTAGTATTTATATTGTAGCGCCTAGAGTTTGCGTATCGCCCACTGTGCCTTTTTCTTTAATTCTATTTATTTGTGACGTCGGGCTCTATCTAGATTCCCGTTCAGTTGTCGCTTTGTGATTGGTTTATTGTGTTTATTACGTGTTTTTCTCATATGAAAAGGTTATCGAACCCACAAGTCGATTCTTTACAATATATAGGCAAGCGGATGAAAAATTAATTATGAGGCCGATCACAAAAAGTTATAAACTATTATATATCTGGAATTTCAGCTTGTATTCTTGCATGATACTGAAGTCTGAACTGATTACATTATGGCTATGTCAGGATTTTTTGTATGGTAAAAGAGAGGATAGGATATTTATGTCTATCCCCGTGAATGGAAAAACCAATGGGGTTAACACAGGGGCAATCGTCAGATCACCTCGCGCCCACCGTCAGGTTACCGAAGCTATTGTAGTGTGTTGTGTATTATATAGACGTTCTTTCAATTTGGTAAAACCCATTAATCCGCTGGGATCAGGCAATGTCTGTAAAGTGCCTTGCACAAGGACACAGCCAACTAGCTAGCGACCAGTTTCGAACCTGCAACCGTCCAGCTGAAAGGAGTCGCACTAAATCACCAGACTAACCGATCAGACCGAAAAAAAAAGAGTTCTATTTACAAATAAACATGTTTTTGCACCTCCAAATATGAATTTTATTGGTTGACTAAAAACCAGTTCTTGGATAGGACACTAACAGTTTATGCCCATTGGCTGTGAAAAGCCATTATGACATAACCCATTGTGTGGCTCAACCCCCAACCCCAAGTATTTTGCACACGCCCACAACAGCACTTCACAATGGGTAGAAAAGTTGAAACAAATCTTGTCTGGTTACGATTCAATGCTTTATCATAAAGTCCGGGTCGGCAACCATTTTCGCACAACAGACCGATTTGAGTCAATTTTTGAGAACTATCCTTCAATAAATATTGAAAGTTTAGAAATGCAAATTGATTACAAGTCCTCAAAATTATGATATGACACATATTCAGTAAAAAGATACTTATGCCTGCATTATATAGTTATATATATATATATATATATAATGCATTATATATATACACCCACTGTGTGTTCCTTATGCATGTAGTCTATAGTTTCTAATCCACTCAAGCCCATCTAAACAGCATTGCTAGATGTATCATTATTATGTAATTAGGTAGTAATATATTTGTATTACTGACCGGTATTGCATGATTTATTGCCTGTGTGTTAACTCCCTTGGTTTTCCCATTCACAGAGATAAACAGAAATATCCTATCCTACTCTTTCGATTCTAGGTTGCGTTTACATATTCCGAAACACTATGGCCTTGGTCCGGATACCTGGCCGTATCCATTACTGCCAACAAAGCAGCGGAACAATGGGAAGGAGTGGCTCAGGGTCACGTTGAAGTGACGGTTGTCACTCCAAGTGATGATAATAATAGAAGGGAACAATCTTCCACCCTTAAACTTTTCATCAAAGTCAAAGTGATAGCCACTCCCACCAAGAGCCAAGCGAATATTGTGGGACCAGTTCCATAATCTACGTTACCCTCCTGGTAAGATGGTCGATGGTATTATATGGCTATGTTCCCACTAACGCTATATTTTAGTTTGGAAAACCTATTATACACCCATGGGTTGCAGCTTCCAGTTTTTCATATCATGACGCCACTTCACAGATTGTGACTGTTTAAGTGTACATTTTTACAATTATTGATTTATTGTTGTAACCCTGCTATATTATTGTATCAACTGTAAATATTTATAATAGCTTTGGTTTTCCAACCACTGACGGTACTTATAAAACACCAAAACTTATGTGTCCTTTTCAGGCTACTTTCCGCGGGACGACCTTCACATGAAAACCGATCCCTTGGATTGGAATGGGGACCACATTCACACAAATTTCCGTGGTCTCTACTTACATTTACGCGGCGCTGGTTATTTTGTTGAGGTAGGTTGAATTGTAAAACACCTTACTTAAAAATTGAATATTCATAGTAATTTTTCTTAATTTCATGGATTCTATTAGATCCAAGGCTGAAGGTCATGAATGTACAAATATTACTTGCCCAGTGGTTCTTGACCAGTTTGGCGGATCTGTTGTGCCAGTAGTGTCAATGTATTATCTTGTTAGTTGAGGTTGGACATGGTTGTAATTTAGTACAAATTCCCTTAGTGCCATTGGGCCCGGGCAAAGTGTTAAAGTAGTCATTACGATTTATAAGATAACTGCAGTTTAGTTACATAAAATTAAGGCAGATATTAGAATTTTCTAAAAAATAACTTTCCAAATCATCAAGTTGGTGTGACAAAGTGTAAGACAAGAATATAAAGAGCTGTAATCATTTAATATAAATGAGCCCTTAAAATCAATGAGGTAAAAATCAATCCCTTCTGTATCCAAGCAAGCATACTGGTCTTAATATAAGATTCGGGTCAATGTGTAGTTTTTAAAGGACATAACTATTACACTGGGACATAACTATTACAGGACATAACGATTGACCGTCTAAATGCAGCCCTTAATCAAACATGTCGATTATTTGATAGGTGCTGGGATCACCTTACACATGTTTTACTGCAAAGCACTACAGCACACTGTTGGTAGTTGATACAGAGGAGGAATTTTACCCGGATGAAATCGCTAAATTGCACAGAGATATAACAGAAGATGGCTTGGGTCTTATTGGTAAGCATGGGGATAGGAAATTCATGTTTATTTCTGTGACTGGGAAAACTAAGGGGGTTAACACACAGGCAATCGTCAGATCACCTCGTGCCCACCATTGGGTTACCGGAGCTATTGCAGTGTGTTGTATATGATAGACACGTTCCTTCAATTTGGTAGAACCCATTAATCCGCTGGGTTCAGGCAATGTCCGTTAAGTGGTTTGCCCAAGGACACAACCGACTAGCTAGCGATCAGTTTTGAACCTTAAACCTTTCGTTAGAAAGTAAACTAAAAACGTGCAAATTCTATTTACCAAGTGATTTATCCACATTCCTTGAAGTAATGGCTATGATTTCGTATATCCCAATTTTGATGAATCATTCCATTTTTGATAAATCATTCCATTTTTGATAAATCAACCAATGTTTTGGGAATCATTGTTGTTCAAACTATTTCCCGACCAAATAAAGATTTAACACGTTTCTATTTTTTAACATTATCATGTCAAATTTGTGGACATTATGGCTTCAGAGTTATAACCTCTTTTCTGCCAATAAATTTGAACTGTCCGACGGGTTAGTCTGGTGGTTAAGTGTGTCGCCTTTCTGAAACTGGTCGCTAGGTAGTCTGTTGTATCCTTGGGCAAGGCACTTAACGGACATTGCCTAAATCCAGCGGATTATTGGGTTCTATTAAAATGAAAGAATGTCTCAATTATACAGCACAATGCAATAACCCTGGTAACCCGACGGTGGGCGCGAGGTGATCTTATGATTGCCCGTGTGTTAACCTTCTTGGTTTTCCCCATTTAAACATCAATATCCTATTCTATCCTATCCTTACAAGTTAAGTTTCATCATGACTCACAAATTAATCTGGTGTTTAATTAACGTATGCCCTGCTGTGGGCATTATTAAAGCTGTTTAAGTGTGTAAAAGCGACAGCACTACATTAATATGGGCGGGTTCACAGTAGCCACCGGGACCAGGAATTTAGGCCATGATACATTACATTAGTATGGGTGGGTTCATGGTAGCACTGGGACCAGGAATTTAGGCTATGATACATTACATTAGTATGGGTGGGTCCATGGTAGCACTGGGACCAGGAATGTAGGCCATAGAAGGCCCATTACTCGATCAACCGCACCAACTAATTCCAATCAATTTCCCCGTTCAGTGTTTGCTGACTGGTACAATACATCAGTGATGGCCAAAGTGAAGTTTTATGACGAGAACACCCGAAGATGGTGGTTGCCAGAGACTGGGGGAAGCAATGTTCCAGCGTTAAACAACCTCCTGAAACCGTACGGCGTTGCGTTCTCTGACATGGTGTACGAAGGACAGTATTCGATCTCAAGTCACGAAGTGCATTTTGCTTCTGGCACTTCTTTGCTGCAATTTCCTGAGGTCAGTTTGGTCACTTTGTATAAGGATATGATGGGATCGAATATTCATGTTTATCTTCGTGAATTGAAAAACCAAGGGGGTTAACACACAGACAATCGTCAGATAACCTCGCGCCCACCGTTTGGTTACCGGAGCTATTGCAGTGTGGTGTGTATGGTTCACACGTTCGACTAGCTAGCGACCAGTTTCGCACCTGCAACCTTTCGATTAAAAGTTGATGCACTTAACCGGCAGACTAACCGACCGGACAGACCAGACAATAAAAATGCCAACCTGAAAAAATTCTAATCTTAAAGAGTTAAATTACCAGAGTTGTAACCATCATTAACATACCAATCTTAAATTTTCAAGTGACAATAAGGGTAGTAACACTAACAATAAAACACGTTTGTAAATGCCATAACATACTGAATTTAGGCTTTTGTTTATTTCTGTTGTATTCTTGTGTTAGAGGTACTTGGTAGGTAGTTAATGAAATTAAAACGAAACACAAAGGGTTATTTAGCACGAAATGCACGCAAAGAATGTTACATACCAAAGTAAATAATAATTACATACATGCGGGCATGATTACAGGGCACAAAATAACTGCCTGTAAACCTGCACATATTACTGCAGGGATAGAAATTAACTCATTTCCACAACAATGTCTACCCGTTCCCCAGAACTCAATGATATTACGGAAATCGTTAAAAGACCAAGGAAGGGAAATATTGTCCGGTTCCAGTCCCGTTCCAACTGAGGGGATTCCTATACTGGGGATGTATAAGGTGGGTTGTCTTTATTATTATAGGATGTTCATGTTTATCTCCGTAAATGGGAAAATCAAGGGGGTTAACACACAGACAATCGTCATATCACCTCGCGCCCATCGTCGGGTTACTGGAGCTATTGTTTTGTGTTATGTATGATTCACTTGTTCCTTTAATTTGGTAGAACCAAATAATCCCCTGGGTTCAGGCCATTTCCGTAAAGTGCCTTGCCCAAGGGCTGGAAAAGTTGGGTTTGGATTATTTTTTGTTTCCACGGTGAAAACATGAAGCAGGACTATTGATAAAAATTTGAAAAACGGGGAAAAAACAGCAAAACGACAATTTGGAAAACGGGAAAAAAACGGCAAATAAAAATTTGAGTCTGTTGCCTGTGGAGATAAGCATAAAAATTCTTACATAAGCTACAAAAAAATTATCATAAGTTGAATCATCTTTTATGCATTACCTTCGTGTTAAAATTCCATGGCATGTTTCACCTCACTTGTTTAAGATTCGCACTTTTTAATTACTTGTGCTTTAAGCAGAAATACAACAGTGTGGTTATAGTTTAGTTTTAGTTTATTCATTTTTGCCTTGGTATTAGAAAAAAGTGTGGTCTAGTCGAGTGGGTATCGAACCGATGTCTATTTGTTTGCCATCAACGGTGCCATAACCACTCTGCCACACAGCAAGGACTAATTATTGTATGCTGGTAATGTTCAACACTATCTTCCCTGACTCTTATTTTACAATTGACCAGATTCCCACGGAAAATGGCGGCAGACTCGCCGTGTATGGTGATTCAAACTGCATAGACAGTGCCCACCAGACTACAGACTGCTATTGGCTCATGGACGCTCTCTTGCACTTCATAACTCAGGTTTGTTATATTTTTGTTCAGCTGGAACAAAAAAACAATTAAAATACAGTACCTGGATAGAATATTCATGTTTATACCCGTGAATGGAAAAAACCAAGGGGGTTAACCCACGGCCAATTGTCAGATCACCTCGCACCCACTGTCGGGTTACCGGAGCTATTGCAGTGTGTTGTGTATGATAGACAAGTTCTTTTAATTTGATAGAACCCATTAATCCGCTGGGTTCGAGCAATGTCCGTTAAGTGCCTTGCCCAAGGACACAACCGACTAGCTAGCGATTTGTTTCAAACCTGAAACCTTTTGGTTGAAATGCGACGAACTAAACCACCAGACTAACCGGTCAGACTAACCTGGCAGTGAGCATGTGGTATTGTGACCGGCTGTTAATCGTATAGTTTTCCGCCACCATATAGTTTAATCATAAAAAATCCAACAAAAATATGTGTTTTATCTGCAGGGCATTATATCACCGACATTGCAGTCAGACGTAGGATTATCCATGTTGAAAACGAAAGTCCGCGTCACAGGGGGGTTTCCCGTTCGGATGGAAGGAAACCACTTATTTAAATATTCCAAGGTTCGTGACGTAATCCGATTTATAAACGGTGAAAACTAAAAGGAGGGAAAGCGAGAAGGAAGGAAGACGGGAAACTGCACACTGAAATGAGGATTATGATATTAATTAGAGTCTGTTTTAAACATGGGGTTAAAGAGGGTTATTTCTAGGGTTGAGATTAGTGTTTAGGGAAGAGTTTAAATTAGTTTCTGTAATTTAGTGAGCAGTTTTCCTCCTTCCCGCTTTCCCCCTTTTAGTGTTGCCCTTTATTAACGCCACCCAAAGGGCGTTTCTACATAACAGTTATTGCTTTATATGTGCGGTGTAGTGTGTTTTGTTAACCGCAACCGCTCTAGGCATCTTTGCCTATATTGTTCCTATTGTTCAGCTCAGTCAGTTGTGTCATCGCACTCAGCCGACCCCGTCTGAACTCAGTGAATAAATTGCTTGAACTAATACATCAGCATGTATTGATCAAATTCATAGAGCAGAACATGATATTCATGTTTATTCCCGTCATTGCGGCAATCATGGCAAATATTATCTCGCACCCATCGTGTCAACGCTAAAGGGAGGGAAAGCGCACATTAAAATTAAGATTATAAAAATTAAGACCCCCGCCAATTGTCGGGTTATCGAAGCAAATATAGTGTGGTGTTTTATTGAGATGCTCTTCCAGTATTGTCAAAGCCCATTTAATCCATTCGGTTCAGGAAATGTCTGTTAAGTAAGTGAATTGCCCAAGGACACAACCGACGATCTAGCGACCAGTTTCAAACCTGTACTCCTATGGTTGGAAAGCAATTCACTCTAAAGCAAGCTTCTCGGTCGGGTCACACTATAATAGATATTATAACCCGACAATGTGCACGAGGTAATCTGGCGATTGCGCATGTAAGAACGCCCCATTCCGTCGGTATTGGCGAGATGATCTAACGATTGCCTGTGTGATAACGCCCCTTGCATTTTCCCATTCTCTGGGATAAACATGCACATATCCCTGTCCGCTATTGCTCGTTTTTCCATTTACTGGGTTAAAACACGAATATCATATTTTATCCGTCCAACAGATTAGTCTGGTGGTTTATTGCCTCGCCTTTCAGCCGAGAAGGGTTGCAGGTACGAAGTCGCTAGCTAGTCGGTTGTGTCCTTGGGCAAGGCACTTATCGGACATTGCCTGAAACCAGCGGATTAGTGGGTTCTACCAAATTAAAGGAATGTGTCTATCATATACAACACACTGTAATAGCTCCGGTAACCCGACGATGGGCGTGAGGTGATCTGACGATTGCCTGTGTGTTAACTCCCTTGGTTTTCCCATCCACAGGGATAAACATGAGTATCCTATTCCATCCCGCAAGTAATATACAAACCCTTCTCAGGTATTAGAGTCCCATCTTGGCGACCCGGTCTCGAAGCCTCAACCCTCCTGCCCTGTTATAACATGGGAATCACAGGATTTCATCAACGAATCGTCGCCTTCGTACATGTGGAAGCCACAACGGCTTAACCTCGCCAAGCCCGACAAGGCATTATTGCGGAAAATCAACTCGGCCGCATTACCATTCCGAAGCAGAGCGCTGTTTAATAAGCGCACTTCGCTTAAAAGACACTTCTACGGGGCTAAGTTGTTCCTCGCCATTTTTTTAACCGTTGCAATTTTTATATTTTTATTCACTCGTTTTTTCGCGGGTCCTCGGCGGAGATTGTCCCCGCGGTTTGTTTTACGCGTTTTTTTTAACTGGTGGAAGTCGTATAGATCCGGCCTCCAGACGGCGCAACGGAGCTACTGGCCACATTCCAATCTTGTGAAGTTTCCCGCTTCCGACCATCCCAACGTTTGAATGAGATTTTTGTTTTCTAAATCGAGGAAATAAAAACATAAAACTTTCGCACAAAACAAGGCTTTATCAGAATCTGTAAACAAACATAAAAAGCACAGCAGTAGTGCTTCTGAATTAGGCTATCTAGAAGGATAGGACAGGATATTCATGTTTATCCCGTGAATGGTAAAACAAAGGGGGTTAACACAAGGGCAATCGTCAGATCACCTCGCGCTCACCGTCCGCTTACCAGATTTATCGCAATGTGACAGACACGTTCCTTCAATTTACTAGAACCCATTAATCCGTTGATAGGTTCAGGCAATGTCTGTAAAGTGTCTTGCCAAAGGACACAACCGACTAGCTAGCGATCAGTTTCGAATCTACAACCTTTCGATTGAAAGGCGTCGCACTTAACTGCCGAACTCACCGGCCGGATATAATGCAGTAATTTCAAGATTTTCTAATATCGTGTCGCCACCTCTTAAAAAACTCGTTTCGTTAAATAACGTTCTGCCATAAGAACAACAATATTTAATGCGATAATTTGTTTAAAAAAAATTGTGACTTACAGTCTATGACGATAGCCTACGTAATGCAACAACTTATTAACATAACACACGGCCGGTTAGTATGGCGGTTAAGTGCGTCGTGCAAAACTGGTCGCTAGCTAGTCGGTAGTGTCCTTGGGCAAGGTACTTTACGGACATTGCCTGAACCCAGCGAATTAATGGGTTCTAGCAAATTAAAGGAACGTGTCTACCATACACAACACACTGCAATAGCTCCAGTAACCCGACGATGGGCGCGAGGTAATCTGACGATTGCCCGTGTGTTAACCTCCTTGGGTTTCCCATTCACGGGGATAAACTTGTCCTGCCCGTTAGCCTGGCGGTTAAGTGCGTCGCCTTTTAATCGACGGGTTGCAGGTGCGAAACTGGTCGATTAATGGGGTTCTACTAAATTAAAGGAACGTGTCTATCATACACAACACACTGCAACAGCTCCGGTAACCCGACGGTGGGCGCGAGGTGATCTGACGATTACCCGTGTGTTAACCCCCTTGGTTTTCCCATTCACGGGGATAAACATGAATATCCTATCCATAACCCAAAATATTTTTATGTACTTAGAGTCAAGAAAAACAAAAAGAAGACTAGTTTTGTAGAATTTGGAAACCCGCATATACCACCGTTTGCGGAGTACATCGGTGATCCATGCACGGGATCAGGTTTATTAAACAAGTGCGCTATTATGCGTATTATAATGAAGTATGATACCCAATTGTTTGGTAAACATTGGGCGCATTAAGTACACACTTGTCTAAATTCGGTAAACGAAGAGCTCGGGTCATTTAAAGGCAATTGACCTCGTACCACGGCGGGCGCAAGATCATGGGGCGTCTCAACTAAACGTGTCGGAATTTATTCATCAGATGTAACAATATCCTTGGTTTTGTAACAAAGTTGGTTTCTTCCAACTGCTGTGCGTAAACAAGAAAACGATTGTACGTGGAAACCCCCCACATAGACAATGCCATCAGTCAGCATTGCAAGGGTCAGCACTAAAAGGAGGGAAAGAGGGAAACTGTTCACTAAAATTACGGAAACTAATTTAAACCCTCCCCTGAACACTAATCTCAACCCCAGAACTAACTCTAACTTTAACCCCATGTTTAAAACTAACTCTTATGTCATAATCTTTATTTTAATGTGCAGTTTCCCTTCTTCCCGCTTTCCCTCCTTTTAGTTTTATCCCAGTCCCAACCGACGTACCCCGCGGTTATGTCGATGGGAAAGGCGTTTAACGAACATCGCTTTCACGCGGCGCATTTTTGGCTTTAACTTAACTGAATGTATACATATGTTTTCATCATATACAACATACTTAAATAGATTCTAACACGAGCTGACCCAAGGTAATCTGACGATTGTTCATTTACCAGAATATAGAATGAATTGACTATCATTTCCGTCAAACTTTCAAAAATTTAACGTTAAAAATTAACCACAAAAGATTTACCTTTTGAAAACAATTTGACTATAGGCGCCATTGAGAGTTTATTTCAATTTTAAAGAATATAAATCACCTTGTAGCATAATCATACATACTTTTGCTTTAAAAGTTTGACCTCCTAAACCAAAGTTAGCTGCCGTCGGTCACTTACGATATATAGGATAATTATGCTTTATTTCAGTAAACGGAAAACGCAAGGAGTACATTATTTTAATCCAATTAATAATTGTTTTGGGCAAGCGTTTTTTTTTATAAATTTGGATTATATAATTTGGGTCTGTTCTATCGAATGCCTTGACGTTTCTATCGAATATTTTGACGAGTCTATCACAATTTGAATATTATACAGTGCGTGGACCCACTGTCTGCTTACTGGAGCTATTGTAGTGTGTTATACATGATTGAGGCGTGCCTTGCTAAACAGAACAATCCATTAATCCACTGGATTCGGACAATATCCGCTAACTACGTTGCCCACACACACAACCAACTATTGCGACCGCACTACGCCAACGACATACTCGACTGGCCAAAATGTTGTCGGTAACAAGGATAAATCTGACAAGAGCCTATTTGAACAGGTAGCGTTCCTGGGATTGTGTTACAATTTATGAATTGGATGAAATGTCTTTGGTTATCGAATCCGTTTAGTGCGACGCCTATTAACCAAAAGTCTGCAGTTTGGAACTGGTCGCTAGCGCTAGTCGGTTGTGTCCTTGGGCAAGGCACTTAACGGACATTGCCTGAACCCAGCGGTGTCTATCATATACAACAGACTAAAAAGCGTCGGTAATCCGACGGTGGGTGCTAGGTGATCTGACGATTGCCCGTGTGTTAAACCCCTTGGTTTTTCCATTCACGGGGATAAACATGAATATCCTTTCCTAAATCCAAGGTCTTCACGGTTGCATTAAGACAGCAGCTACCCATGCAATCCCACGATATTGTAGAGTGTTTGTCAGCAGAGCATACATTGCACTCAAAACGCAAGTCAAGTTGCGGCTAACGCTCCATGACAGCTAAGAAACCTTAGAAACGAAACGTGCCTTTTCAACTGTTTTTCCTGTGAACGCTGATTTAAAAAAACCGACAAATCATTGCTGTTATATAGTGTGTAACATAACAGGCAGTGTGTAAAAAGCTATTATATTTGTTCAAAAATATAATAAATAGCACAACGCATTTGTTAAGTATTTGCATACTAACAAATTGTTTACAGTAATCAAAGTAATAAAATTAAGGAACTTGCCAATGATACTTAGTATGGCAGTGTAAGTACACAGATTAAGTAGAATCATGGTTTGTGTATAGGCTTGTAAGCTATTTTGATGCGCCAAGCTACACTATATTGCAAAGTATCATTTAAGCACAGGAGCACATGCGATAAATAATTAAAATAAATATTAGCGTCGCGTCTAGTTTAGTTTATTTTATGTTTCCACGATGAAAACACGAAGCAGGACTATTGATAAAAATTTGAAAAACGGGAAAAAACGGCAAAACGACAGTCGTTATAACACGTCTAAAATAGCAATAAATTATTAAATTTCGCTATAATTAGATGTGGCCGCTAAACCCAAATAACAAAAATAAAAAAAATTAATTAATTGTTTATAAAAACTACGGTTGGACGTAAAATCTGTAGTTGCTATCCATAGAGTCGTCGCCCGAAGAGTCTCCGAATGAATTGTTGTGCGACCGCGGAAATGGTCCCAAGTCTGGGAACGTGTTTTGCAACAGGGCCCTTCGAAACACTGCGCCGTCTCGTCCACTGAGAAATAGAAACGTTAATTAAACTTTGGTGCCTGATTTATTCATTACTAAGTATTGTCTAAGATTTATGCTAATGTTACCAGGTGGACCACTCATGAACAAGTGGACCAAAAATTGCAAATTTTCTGTCACATGTTATATGGGTTGATATTTGGGGCATGGTATGTTTTACGTCATGACAGGTTTAAGAATTTAAAGCACACTGTTCTACATTCGTCTTATATGCTATAAAACTAAATACTAGTCTTTTATATAAAGTGTGTGTGTGTGAATTCCCATAAATAGATTTTGACCTTTTGGGGAAAATGTATCGTACGCACGAACTCTTAAAATAAATCGTAATTCAACTTTTTCTGGTACATCCGCCAAGCTAACAAATTATATACCACAAAAAACTCATGTATGATCTACTAAAGAAATTAATATCAACATCCTAACACTGTTCATGTTTAGTATTAGTAATAAATCTAAACTGTAATATCCTTACATGTTTCAAATAAAATTCGTTATCCTGTTGTGGTTTATTCAAAAAAAAAAATTGAATAAAACCTGTATATTGATACAATAGAAGTCATGGTTGTCAAGTTTATACCAGAGGTTCTTGTCCGCAATATAAGTATAATAAGGAGAAAAAAATAAAACCTTTAAATTGACAGTGGTTCTATTGTTCGCAATATAAGTAAAATAAAACTTGTATATTGATAAAATGGAAGCCATGGCTGTCAAGTTTTATGTCAGAGGTCCGTGTTCGCAATATAAGTATAGGCCGCCACAAAGCTGTGATTTACGATTCATTTAACATCAAGCCTTCAATTTTTCCAAAATTGACATGTTATTAGAAAGCAGCCTACAATAAGATAACAGTCATCAGACACTATATTTTTAGGCTATTTTCACATAATCATACATTTAATAGAGGAAAAGCAGAGAACGTCCTTAAGAAATGACGCCAACAGACTAAGTTTGGAAAGAATGCACAACTAAATAGTTTTAAAGGAATCATTTTTTATGACGCATAATTTGAAATCAACCTACGCAAAGAATTTGAAACCAACCTACTTTAAAATACCTTTAAACTATACGTCCACTTAGCAGGTTATAACCGTAACGAAATCACCAACCATAAAAAGGAAAAATTCCTTTAACCTTATTCCTGTGCCCTCAAGTAAACTAAAAAGTGTCATTGAAAGGGTAAGGACTTGCCTCTCTGCGATTTTCGGCTGTTTAATGTATAAACAAATAGACATCTAAAGCCCTTACCCAGTCAAGCGATTTTAAAGTCATACACCCCTTACTTTTACTCTGGGTATTATAGCACAGTTGTATGATGATTTTAGATAATATTTTAAAGCTAGGGTTAAACATGAACCATCAAATATAATACCCCCGGATTTATGTAATAAAAAGTAAAAAATCGCTGAGTTTTGGGTTTTCAGAATGAGGATTGTATTCAGAACCTCAATTTGTCTTAATTCCCTGTCCACATTTGATATCCTTGATTCGAAAGGTTGCAGGTACGAAACTGGTTGCTGCTAGTTGGTTGTGTCCTTGCGCAAAGGCACTTAACATTGCCTGAACCCAGTGGATTAATGGGTTCTACCAAATTAAACGAATGTCTCAATTATTATACAACACACTGCAATAGCTTCGGTAACCCGACAATGGGCGCGAGGTAATCTGACGATTGCCCGTGTGTTAACCCCCTTGGTTTTCCCATTCACTGGAATTAACATGAATATCCTATCCCATACTATACCTTTGAATGACGATTTGTTCCATTGGAAGTCTGTCATCTGGACTGATCGCAGAATCTTTAGAACGAAAGCAAGTTCGTCTCACCCACTTCGATATGATTTGATAGATTTCAATTATATTAAGAAGCAAGGACAAAATAGTCATGCCGTACATGCATCGCAGAAATAAAGTTTTTTCCTGAAAGAAATAAGTAGCATGTAAGAAAAGTTTTAAATCATAGTCGATAGGGCTGTGCAAATTCATAAAAATCATAACAGTTAACCGATTCAACATTAAATCAACATCAATTAACCGTTAACCAATTCACACCCCTTATAGTCAATATCACATATTTTCGTTGTAATACTGAAAATAATTGTGTCATTGATGCCTAAATATGGTCTGAATTAAACACGGAAGTTAATTTGGTATTGAGCTATCAAGTGGGATAAATAGGCCTACTAATGTGTATCCTAGTTTGTCTAGAGTTTGATTAGCTACACATATAACTAAACATATTAAAGCTAAATATTATATTTTTGTTTGCTACTTTTAGTATTTTTAGGTACCCACTTATAGTTTAGTTATTTTAGTTAGGTAAGCTACATATTATATTTTGGAGAATTTCATTTCCTTCTATATATGTTATATAGATACTACTTTAGTTTTGTTGTGTGTTTATTTGTATTTATGACTTAATTGCTCGGTGGACTGATTTTAGGTTAATCACGTGACTTTATTGTTCTCTATGACCTTGGGCCCAATGTGACTTGCCCATATATCCGATAATAGTTTTCAGTGTTACTTTTTCCATGCAATAAACTGCTAAATAAACAACAAGTTTCTATTAAATCGATAAATTCAACATGGGCGCAACTGACATCCGTTAAGAAAACTAGCAAGCGACTGGTTCCCATCATTCATCCTTGCGGTTGGCAATCTGTCACTCAATCGAAGCTATATATGTCTTGAGCGTGTTCGGTGTTATTTTAATGAATTATCTGAACCCAACTTTTAGGGCAATGTTTTTTCAATTAAAATAAAAACTAAACCAAACTTTAAATTATATGTTATTTTAATAAAAATAAAAACTCAACCTAACTTTAAGTTAAATGTTATTTTAATTAAAATAAAAACTAAACCTAACTCGAAGTTAAATGCTGGGGGGGGGGTATTCATGTTTATCCCCGTAAATGGGAAAACCAAGGGGGTTAACACATGGTTCAATGTTGTCCCAAATAAAATCCACCACAAACAGTCAGGAGAGCCACAGACAAGCCAAACGTACCATTGGTCGAGATACAAAGCATTCCACTGTTCTGGGGCACGGAAATCCATCACACACATAGAGCTCAGGTACGTCAAACTTGAACAAGTCGTACTGAAACAGAACCATATTAGTTAACTGTTGTGGAAATGCGTTAGTTTCTATCCCTGTAGTAATATGTGCAGGATTCCAGACAGTTATTTTGTGCCCTGTAATCATGCGTGCCATGTAATCAACTGTAATCATGCCCGCATGTAAGTAATAATCATTTACCTTGGTATGTAACTCTTTGCGTACATTTCGTGCTATATAACCCGACGTGTTTCGCTTTAATTTCATTCACTACCAAGTACCTCCAACACACAAGAATACAACATTAACTTTGGGCGATAGGCCCGAATTGAAATTTGTTTTTGTCAGTTATTGTCGCAAAGATAATAATTGCAGTTTGCACACAAATGTTCAAAATACCCTTTTTTAGTGAGATATCACACTTAATTGTGTTACTCTAGGAAAAGAAAACAGTTACAGTGAAACACAAATAATTATATTATATAAATAGTGGTCTAAACTGCTGTAGAAATTAAAAGCCAAGTAACTGAAACCACACATTCTGTTATCTGCATGAGTTTTAATTTTAGCTTTTATCAGCAAAATTTAACTGTTGTTCGGACACTTTTTTAGATTCTAGCAGAGCACTAAAAACAAAATACTTCAAAAGTTAAAAAAGTGCTTTAGTGGATCAAACTGTGGATTCAGGTTTCAATCCGAAACGTCTAATAATGTGTACCTTTTGCGTTTTGCTCTTTCTTATAGTAAAACTTATTGAAATGCATAGTTTTTATTGAAGTTGCAATTTCTGCAGTAAAACCAAAGACTGTGTTATTAAGGTGAAATGCTACAGTGGATAAAAAAATCCACTGTAGAATTTATAAATGAATACAACACTGACGTACTTGCAAATAAAGAAACACTGCTTCGATTCCGGTTCTCAAGAACGCCTGAGCCACGTATGCTCGCACAATCCCAGGCGTTCTAATGATCTCAGTTTTACCATCTTGTTGGTAAACTTCTTTTCGCTGAGGCGGTGCGTGCTTCTTTTTTAATTTCCTGCAACACCCATATTCATATAAACAATTGGAAAACTTTATTTTTTTTAATTACAAAATTTAATAATTATTACCACAACAGATTTTTTTCTTTTTCACTTTTCTGCAACACCCATATTCATATAAACAATTGGAAAACTTTATTTTTTTTAATTACAAAATTTAATAATTATTACCACAACAGATTTTTTTCTTTTTCACTTTTCTGCAACACCCATATTTATATAAACAATCGGAAAACTTAATTTTTATTTAATTACAAAATTTAATAATTATTACCACAACAGAATTTTCTTTAATTTGGGACTTTAATTTTTTTTAGTTGAAAACACACACCGACCCTTAATGTCCGAATGTCTGGGAAAATATCATGGGAAAAATTCAGACTTGTATGGAAACCCACCATTTTTATATAGAGCAGAGCATATTAAACATGAGCTTATTCATCTAATTGTATTTCATACCATTAGGATGTAAATTTAAATCAAGAATACAATACCTTTATTAAAAACTTACTTTTTCTTTTCGGTTTCATTGGCCTGCGGTCTATTGACATATACAATGTCACTTCGTGAACCATTTAAACTGCTCCATTTCGGATTCACATAATGAGGGTCTTCGCTCTTTGCTGACATTTTACCATTCTTTCCTCCCTTTCCAACTGCAAAACATACCAAGTCTCAATCTACTTTGTCTGGCCGGTTAGTCTGGCGGTAAGTGCGTCGCCTTTCTATCGAAAGGTTGCAGGTGCGAAACTGGCTGCTAGCTAGTTGGTTGTGTCCCTTGGGCAAGGCACTTAACGGGCATTGCCTAAACCCAACGGCTTAATGGGTTTTACCAAATTAAAGGAACGTGTCTATCATACACAACACACTGCAATAGCTCTGGTAACCCGACCATGGGCGCGAGGTGATCTGACGATTGCCAGTGTGTTAATCCGATTGGTTTTCTCATTCACAGGGATAAACATGAATATACATTAAATGCATGTTTGACCGAGAGGCCTACCTTTGCTACCATAGTCCATTATATAGTTATAACCAAAAAGTTTTGATTTATTTTGTTTTGAGGAAACA
>CH003248.1:67665-113133 GCA_000149265.1 Ciona savignyi
TCACACGGTAGGACCCTCTGGGTGACCCGCGCCCGGAGGTCGAATGCGCGACCCCCTTCGACCGTCAGGCGGCGCGGCCGAGCCTTCGCAAAACGACCCAAGCCGAATCGCCGACTTTCGCCTTTTGAGATCTTACACGCGCCTCTCCCACATAGTAAGGACCTAAGCGGTTCTTAGAGGTACCTCGCGTTAATCGTCGGCAGAAACGAGCCGTTTTTGCCGGCAGACGGACGCGGAAACCCGACTGAAACCCGGCCGAAATTTACACAACCGACTAGCTAGCCACCAGTTCAGAACCTGCAATCTTGCGGTTGAAAGGCTTCCCACTAAACTGACAGACTAACCGGTTGGACCAAACATATAAAACAACTCGTGATGTACAGCATTGTAGTATATCGGGTTTTTGTAACCTCAATCCATCATTTATATTTTGAAACCGCGACCCCCAGAGCTCACAAATACAGGATATACACTTATGTTTCCTTGTGTAAAGACTAAGAACGGTAATTATGTCATAAACAATTATTTTTGTAAATCATGAAAGTATATCATTTTTGGCAACCGCTACATTTAATTAACATTTAAATCACATGATGCGGTTCTAGTAAAAAAGGTCATATATTATAACGAGGTTGTGTTGACGTATGATCGTGTAGATATAATAAAACAAGAGTTAACAACAGGATCTTCGTGTGTGATCTATTAGACACCGCAAGGTTTTGATAAGTAACGGAACTTATTATCAATCATGTTAAGCTTTTGTTTAACGTATACACTTATGTTACCTTGTGTAAATACTAAGAACGGTAAATTATGTCATAAACAAATATTTTCCTGAATCCTGAAAGTATATCTTGTTAAGCTGCTGTTTAAGGTGGATATTGCGAGTTACCCGGGTGAAAAATTTATTTCGGAAAGTTATTTTGGTAAAATTTGTTAAAAATAATAGTTATATAGTCCAAACATTAAACATAGTAAGAGTAAGCTGACGGTTATGTGGCGACCCTGTAGCGTTATTTATTTGATTCTACCCGGTGTTGCTTTTTTTGGTTTGTTTTATGTTAAAACCTTTCGATTATCCGTTATTACAGACTTGTGTGTCGTGATTTTGTTCGACTTCGAGATTTTAGTAAATGACGAGACCTGTCCGAGAGTGGTCGCGTGTTTTCTTTGGAATCGTGCATGATAGCCAAGTACAGGCCTCATAATTGGTGGGTCGCTTCAGCCTTCAGTTATACCAGCTAATCCCCACAACCCTCCAATGTGGATTCCCACCTGTCACTAAATATCAAATTCACCCATACCTGGTGCATTGTCATCTTTGTTGTTTGTTCTTTGATCACTTTTTGTGGGGGGGATGGTGGTCATTCGATGCATGGCGTATATGATGAACATGATGCTTGGTGTCCCCACAAATAGAATTTGAACAGCCCAGAACCTGCGCATATCATTAATATGTTAAATAATGGGGCAACGATAAAGGGAGGTAAAGTGGGAAGGGGGAAAGGAAGGAAACTGTTCACTAAAACTATAGAAATTAATTTCAACTTTCACTAAACATTTTTCTCAACCTTATGTTTAAAACTAACTCTAATGCACTAATATTCATTTTAGTGTGCAGTTTCCCCTCCTTCCAGCTTTCTCCCCTTTTAGTTTTCCCCAAATAATGAAGTGTGGCAATATATAAATTATGTCGATATAAGGTAGAGTCGTACTTCCAGGTCCTATGCATTAAAACCCATTTCAAATGCGATGCCAAAAGGTAGATTTAGGGTTAATGTCATAATTCGATTTAATTTTAATTTTATTTTTTTGTTTTTTTCGCTGTAGTGTTAACCACCAATTCGAAAACACAAAGCATGTCATATCATTAAGTCATGATGTAGAAATAATACATGACAGAAAGCATTAAAATGCAAATATCATTGTGTATGCAAATGTTGAAACTGAGTATTGTAACATATATACGGATAAGTCACAATATCAAACATTAAAACAGCATTCATAATATCATTTTCGGTAGCCTTTAATTTTTTCTTTCTCCTTTTGGTAGATCTCAAGCATGTCTACAAACGCGTGACTCAAAATCAAGTTTTTCCGTTGAATGACTTGTTTTAGTCACCTTTACTCAAGCGTTTCAATTGATGGTACAAAAAAACAACAAATACTGATATGCTACACTGCTGTATTTTAAGTAAATCTGAGTTGTATTAACTAAAAGCATTTTGCACAGCAAGTAGTTGAAACTTTCGCGCCACAGTTGTTTGCATGTATTTACATGTAAAAGAAATATTAACGGCTGTTGGTTTTGACGTATTTTCCTGTTCCTGTGCCGTGTTTTGATTTGTTTTCCATTTCAACACCGTGTCGAAAATGAATAAACGAAACAAGTTATACAATACTAACTTTAATCGAGAAACTCACCTGATTTGAGATATTGGCGAGAAATGATTGAAACAGACATTCTGGCAACCGGGTTGCAGTGTGTTGCATATAAAAGCCGACTGTTCATCGCTGTACACTGTGTCGCCTATGCTAGCGACGAGAATCAACCTGGGAACGGTAAACTTTTACTAGATGCTAATAGCCATGAATGCATCGAATAAATAAAGGAAAATGCAAAACCAGCTGCTTTATAAAGAACATAGAATGTAAAAAAATATTTTTATAGTATCTATGTTGCATAAAATAAATTACATCAGTATCTTATTAAAATGTAATCAGTTGATTAATTTTATAATTTCATATTGTTAATTTCATTTTAACATAATAATTCGGACAAACCATTAATTTCTATAGTATTATTTTCAAATAATCTAAAAGTAATTAGAATTAACGAGATAGGATAGGATAGGATAGGATATTCATGTTTATCCCCGTGAATGGGAAAACCCCAGGGGTTATCACACGGGCAATCGTCAGATCACCTCGCGCCCATCGTCGGGTTACCGGAGCTATTGCAGTGTGTTGTATGTGATAGACATGTTTCTTCAATTTGGTAGAACCCATTAATCCGCTGGATTCAGGCAATGTCCGTAAAGTGCCTTGCCCAAGGACACAACCGACTAGCTAGCGACCAGTTTCGCACCTGCAACCTTTCGATTGAAAGGCGACGCACTTAACCGCTAGACCATCGGGCCGGACCTAATTAATTATTTACACCGGTTGAACGAAACGGTTTCCACCAAATTTCTCAATAGCAACGATTTAACCCGGGATAAGTCGATGAAACAAACTGTGAAAGAACTTGCCGGATAAGGGATAAGTCAAGACACCAAGGACCCGGAAAGGAAATTTAGCAATTATAGGTTTGTCTGGTCACAGTATGGAAATGAAAAGATTTTTTCAAAGCTAAAAAAGATAAAAAATGATTCGTTGTCAATGAGACCATAAAGAATCATCGCAATACGTAACTTATTATATGGTTTTGTTAAAATCTCGCTCTTTTAGGCCTATAGATCTTAATTTTTAAAAACACATAATTTAAAAATAAACTCATGCTAAAGCAACATACCAAATAAAAAAAATATTTTATTAGGACATTGAAATTTAAACAATATTGTATTTTACGTCATGATCAATTTTGAAAACGGAAAACCAAACGGAAACAAAATTGGAAACATACACTTAAAAAACATTTTAACTTACATAAATCACCCGACACAAACTACAGTATATATTATAGGCTACAAACTAAGAAAATTTGGGTTGATAATACAGGTGTAGTCCCTTTCGACGAAATATTTAACTAAATAATATATAGCTATACAAAAATCACTAATTTTCATCCTTTCGTGTGGTTGATAAAAACTTAAATTTGCCGCTTCCGTCCTTTGATTTGTGACAAATAATTGTCAGGTGTGTTCACTGACGATGTAAGATTAAATGTGCCATCTTTAAACGACGAAAGCGTGACGTCGCTCAAGGCATTTTAACTCGCCTACCCGAAATTTCGGATTTTTTTATGACGTAATTAAAATACCGTCACCCAGAGAGGCGACGACGTCAAAATTTGAAAGCCAGACAAACATTTAAAATCGAAAACTTACCGAAACATAAACAGGAAAGTGATCCAGACTTTACCGATGAAGGGCGAGTAATTCGCAACGCCCTCCAATAACTTTTCGAAGATGTGCCAAGCCATTGTTTATTGAGTCCACTTATTTAAAAAAAAATTAACACTTTCTCAAAAAAAATTTTTTTCTGCAGAAAAGTAAAA
Organism: Ciona savignyi; assembly: GCA_000149265.1. NCBI lineage: Eukaryota > Metazoa > Chordata > Ascidiacea > Phlebobranchia > Cionidae > Ciona > Ciona savignyi. The sequence goes on from CH003248.1 coordinate 71,885, forward strand.
TTATCTTAATGTCAAACGCTATTATATTGAACTAAATATAAACGCTCTTGACGAAACCATGAACTGATATAAAATCTGGCCTAGACATCTGTAAATTGTATTTTCTTTACAAATCCTGCCTTTTGTACAAAGGTTATTTTGTAATGTCTTGACGATGTACCAAACAAGGCCTCACTTTAGAGTTGAGAAACGATTAATGACGCGCAGTCCTAAAACATGTGAATTTTTTATAACCTGGCTCACTTACTGGCTTTTTCTCCTAATCCTATGATAGATAAGTGGGGTCACACTCCGACGGGGTTGCGTACATGGAAGTTATGAGGCATCATGCACGATGTGTTGAGCCGTTGTGTTTCGAAAAAAATTCGAACCAGGGAAACCAGATCCACGAGTATGTACCTAGTAAAGGAGACGCCGACACGAAATAGGGTCCAGTTAAAAACATATAACTCTGCTTGTGTTTAATTTACAATGGCGTTCTTGATTTTGTTGAAGAGAAGAACAAATTGTAAATCATATGAAACCATAATTAATACAAGCCAGAGCAGGTAAACCGGTCAACCTTTGTGATCAATTTTCTGCGTGTGATTTTTCGTCGCAGACCTGTCGTCATTGCTGTCTTTCGCTGTCGTTTTATTTCCAGCTGAGTGACGTTGATTAATTGCCAGGTAGAATATAATTTAAAGAGTCGTCATTTTATTGCGCCAATCATTTTATACCACTGCCTGAAATGGCGTTATGATCGTTGCGCCACCGTTGCAAACAGGCCATTCATTGTGTTCTTTATGTGCTCAATTCTTTCGTCTTCACAACCGGCAAAATAGCGTTCTAATGGCTTTCATCTCTATACCTCTCTTTGCCAAGTTTATGTACAACTTCTGCACAAGCATGAAGTGTCTTGTACCTACTGCTTGGTCGACTAAAAACCAATGACTCGTTTATAAAATTTTACAAAACACTACCACCATACAAATAAGCGGTTTGTATGCTGTATTTAGAGAGATTTAAAGTTTATAAATACATACCGCAGATCTTATCATAATCGCAATTACGAGCGATTTAATGTCGGATTAAAGTTGATAGGCGGACAGTCGGCTTAAACCATGGCCATAACAACATTTCAGCCTTTACAAGAACTCACAACACCTAGCTGTAGACTTTCTAAAATGATATGCGCTAATGGGCTTGTTCCTAAACACCGAACTTGGGGGAAAAAATAATTTCCTGCTTTTCGTCTCGTGAATACATTTCATCGCCGCTAACTTGTCGTTTCACTCGAATAAGTTCGCGGTCCATGAGGCGGCGAAGTGCGTTGATAGAAACAATAACATCCATTTGTGGCTGATTTTCACTGCAATGCAGACCTCAATCGAGCGTAGCATTCTTGGAAGTCACCCAAATAAAACTACGGTAACCGAAACTAAATTTGTTCATCTTCACAGCTGAGATACGACATTGTATTTTGCTTGGGTACTGGCTGTGATTTCTATACTAACTTATACTCCTCAAATGATGTAAAATTGGAAGCCACATTAATAAACCCTAAGGTGGCGATTTCGCGAAAATAAGTTTGCGCTTATCAAAACAAATCGAAAGCTCTTTTGACTGCATTCTCCACAGCCAACGCGCCGTTATAACAACACAGTTTTCAACAAAACCGAGCCCAAATTTACCGTCGCCTATTAAATAAAAGACTCTCCTTATTTTAAGAGTTGACGGAGATTGTTAACAGCTGGGCTTGGAAATATTCATTAAAAATCGTCTCAAGATTTGGACTCCCATTTGCCGAGATTTCAGGAATTTATTGAACCGTAACTTGTCTTCAGCAACTCTACTGTCCGTGTTTGAAAAATAAATAGTTAGTTTAGTTTATTTTTTGTTTTCACAATGAAAACATAAAGCAGGACTTTTGATAAAAACTTGGAAAACTGGAAAAAACGGAAAAACGACAGTCGTTAGAACACGTCTAAAAACCAATAAATTATCAAATTTCGGTATAATTAGACGTGGCCGCTAAATCGTCTTAAAATGTCGGTGTTTGACAAATAAATCGTGGTTAAAATTTCGTCAGTTGTTTTTTTTAGGTGACATGCTGTATATGATTCGGTCACGATCACAGTTCGATAAAGAATTTAATTTTTATCTGAGAACGGATGATGAAAATGTGAATGTTTTTCTACAAGCTGATTAAGTACTTTGTCTTGGTTGAATTCACAACGTATCTTATATTATAACGTTTTAAATAGTGGGTAGTAGAGTGTGTGACGAGGGAGGGCGTGCCACCCTGTAATCCAGTGGAAGTATATCTGATAAACAACACGCTACGTAATATTTAATATATTTGATAACCCAGTAGCCCTCTAATATCCAATATATATGAGAACCCGGTAGCCCTCTAAGGGATACCGGAGGCCGGAAGTTACCGCACTTGAAGTGCTGGCAAATTTTATCGCATCGTTTTTATACCTCTGTGGTGTTGCGTGGTTGATGCGAATAAAAGTATACTTATACCTTACATGGCTAGCTAATAGTGCTAAATACTCAACCTATACATTGCGAAAGTGCCATGTATAACGTAATGTTTTATTTGAACTTGTGGAAAATAATAACCGGATTAAGCGCCTACGCGATATTTCAAAAATGTAAAGAGCCGAGTGAAACCGTCCGTGGTGAATGCTGAATGTGACTGATGTCTATCTTATGATGCTTTGCCAGCAACTATCCGGGCATGCCTTGTCGCACCGACAACTACAAGGTGTAATCATGCTGACTTGTACGGTCGTGTGGCCGAGTGGTTAACGTGACCGATACATATACCATATCACATACAAAAAAAACGGTCTTGGGAACGAGCTTATAATGGGTTCGAAACATACCCACCCCACCAAAATATATCAAATTAACTTCAAGATTTTTTTGATAACATTGTCTAGATATGCAGAACACAATAGTTGGGTGATTAGCAAAGGGGAATTTCCCTGGGTCAATAAAAACCAAACTAGACGGTTTTCATGGTATGAGCTTTTTTAAAATAGGACTTGACCAAATGCTCAGATTTTTATCAAATTTTGTAAACTGTTAGTCCGTTAGCCAGCATTGTTTTACAAAATAAAAAAAAAATTAAGGGAAATAACCTATAAAATAATATTCGTCCCTAAATTATAATTGTGACGGCATACCACGTCTCCCCTAAATCCTTAAAAATTTAACGAATTTTAAATCCTAATTCCTATTACACTTTAGGAATTGTGAAAATGTTATTGTTGACCAACATTTCGGGTTATAAGCCGAAGAGAAATCCTTAAGTCTTAAAAAATTAAATCGATTTTTTACGGATTTGTATTCTGTGGAGCATACCATTTAAGATATACCGCTTTATCGCAATGAGAAGATAATAATTGTGCAAGTTGATATTACAAGAGATTTGCTATAAATTTGATGTGCAGTTTTAGGGTAGATAGGATAGGATATTCATGTTTATCCCAGTGAATAGAAAAACCAAGGGGGTTAACATGGCTACCAGAGCTATTGCAGTGTGTTGTATAATTGAGACATTCCTTCAATTTGGTAGAACCCTTTAATCCGCTGGGTTCAGGCAATGTCCGTTAAGTGCCTTGCCCAAGAACACAACCGACCAGCTGGCGACCAGTTTCGTATCTGCAACCCTTAGCTGAAAGGCGACGCACTAAACCACCAGACTAACCCGTCGGACCAATATGTGGGAAATTCCCCACACACCCAAGAATACATAATAAACAGTCATACATTGTTTATTAATGTCAAATATGTTTGTAAGCTAATGTCTTTAAACTTGATCGGACAATATCTTTAAATTTTAAAGAAATCAGATAAAAAGTATATAATGACCTATGAACGATAGAAGAATAAGATGCCGTCTATAAGCATACTGCAACTTCTTACTAAGACGTTCTCGGAGCCCTGATGTAGTCGGAAGTTACAGCGACTGCGGACTTATTTAAACTGTTCAATTAACCTGAAATTCCACTCGAATTCAAAAACTTACCTGTTTTATTAAACAATGGTTAAGTACATTTATATAGGTGTTGGATAGTCCAACTTGTATTTATATATTATTTGAAATCACCATTTATTTCACAATTTAGTATATTTACAACAAACTGTGTACACACGGTATAGGTCTATAGGACCTCTATGGCTTTGATTTACTTATGTGAAATAACAATATAAATTCCCCTCAACGTCATAAAGCTACCATTGTTACCTGGGGCTGAGAAAAAACTATCTGCCTGTTGTATAAGAATAAAGTTTTTTTAATTGGCTTAATTTATTTGTGCAATTTTATAATGTACCGTAAACAAGTGGTTCTTAAACTGGGTTCGATCGAACCCCAGGGGTTCGACGAGTCAGTATCACGGGTTCAGCGGAGATTAGGATAATTATACACACGCTATGTGTATAGCAATCACAATGTCCTCTACTTCAGTGCTTCTCAACCTGTGGGCCGAATCACAATCTTATGTGCAACAGATGCATACTTTAGGCTCAAGTTTTTTTAACAGATATATTTTGAATTTCAACGAAGGGTTCGGTGAATGCCCGAAAAACCTGGGGGTCCGGTACCTCCAACAAGTTTAAGAACCACTGCCGTAAACCCTATATTTAAGCCCAACCGCTAATAAAGCGTCAGTATAGAAAGAAATAGTTCAAAATAGAGCGCCGCACTCTAATTGAACGCCACCTTCAATTAGAGCGCCGCACTCTAATTGAACGCCACCTTCAATAGACCACTCCTTTGTCATTCATTATGCTAATCAGTAAACCAATGTTTTCTACATCAAATTATTTAATGCTTATTACTAACTGAGTTACATTTAATATTTCTTTCTTACCAGCTGGTCGAAAAATAGAGCACCGCCCTCTTTTTAAAAACCACCTCCAAAACACCAGTATAACGGATGGGTTAAAAATAAAGGTGCTAAAATAGAGGTTTTACGGTATTTGTCATATGTTAAGTGTGATAATATTAGTGTTAATACTACTTGATTATTGTAGTTTTACAGGTTAAAAGAGCGTACTGTGTTGCAAAATACATAAAAATAAGCTTAATTTAAATTAAACAAGGCTGTTAAAAGAGCATTTTAATGCTGAATTTGCGTAATTTAAAATTCTTTGTTTCATCCGACCAGAATAGATGCGAGAGATGATAGGCTAATACCTAACTGTGAGTCGAACAATATAATGTTATAAAAAAATATGGAGTTACACACATGCCTTTCTTTTTGTTTTATTAGGTATGCCTACCATATAGCCGCCTCAGGTTATTTGAAAAATAACACGCATATACACATCTTTAACATATTAACTTACTTTAAAAAAATGTTTAACCTGTTTGGATAATTCTTTCTTGGCGAAAATTTATTCACAAAATATGGCTTTGGTGAACGTTACGCAGAAAATATTAAAATAAATAAAAGAAAAAAATAACGGCAAAACATTATACGTTCCTTTGGGATCAAACGTAGGCCTTGGCTATCAATACCGGTAATTATGAATCATAATTAAAAGTACTGTACAATAGTGCTATCAAGTCGCACTAGATTTTTGTGGTCTATGTACGAACATGCTTTTTGTACCGTTAGCAAGAAGCCACCAGTTGTTTTAGGTGTTGGGTAGTCCAACTTCTTGTTTTAACTATAAGTAAACCAAACGCGACCGATACATATACCGACCGCTATATACAAACACGGTCCTGGTGACGAGCCCATTATAGGTTCGAAACTTGGCTCAGTAAAAAAAAAAAAAAAAAAAAAACTATAAGTAAACCAGAGGTGACCTAACTGTTCTACTTCATTCGCTTCGAAGCTTCTGGCCGAGCAGTCACTGTAATTGCGTTTAACGTTTTGGCCACTATAAATACATGCGATTATATTGAATTGACATGTTTATTTGTGTGAGATAACATTTACACTGAGATATATTGTACAGTGTTAATTCAATCAAAAAAGACGCATTTTAAATTTCTTCGTCAATTCTCTGTGTAAATTCTCGGTGTGTTGATTGAGAGAAATGATAACTTAATCTATACTTTTCACCATGGTATTTGTCAGTACAACGAGTCGTACGTGGTGTTGAACAGTGGAATTGGGGTTCTGGTTATGAATCTATAATAAACTGGCCCGATGACAGGCAGAGTTGGTGTCAAACCCAGAGTTGGTGTCAAACGCGGAGTTGGTGTCAAACCCAGAGTTGGTGTCACCCTGATTATCCGACGTCCATATAACTGTCTTGAACAAGCCTGTACAAAAATGCGTTGTGTAAGTTGCTCCATTAATTGTATAATAATTAGACAGTTTATATACTCGTGTTTATTAGAGGTGGTAAAATGTAGGAGGCCATGTGATAATAGTAATGTATAGACATTGATTCTAACTGTATATGCCCTGTAGGATAGCTTGGTGGGTTTGTGCGTAGACTTTCATACAAAGGGTTGCAGATTCGAAACTGGTTGCTAGCTTTGTCGGGTGTATTCTTAGGTATAACATTAGCGGTCCCAGCGAGAATAATGGTAAAATTAAATATTATTCATAGAAAACACAATTATACAATAGCTCCAATAACCCGTCGTTGATAGTGTTAAATAGTTTGTACAAATCCTGCAAATCTTACCCTGACTTGGTTGCACACGCTTTCGTAGCCTTTGCATTTAACCCTTGCAATCCGAGCATTTATTTGCTGTTCCATAGCTAAGTCTTGTGGCAAACGTTGAATTAATGTTCTTCTACCCCCGGAAGTCGGCTTTTTAAAACAAGCAATTTCGTTAGAAATATAACAAGTATTTGAACATTTAGCTGTTTTTAGGTTACAGAAAATACATAAATGAAAAAACGATCCAAAAGAAAACGTACAGGTATTTTAATCTCTGTCTCGTACTCACATTGCGCAGCATACTGCGAAGCACACAAGTTTTCAATGCACCAGTAACCCCGTACGCATCCAGTTCGGTTGACAGAGAATCAGACGTCCAGACTTTTGGCCTCGTTGGTCTGCCAGGCTTGCACGATGACCCTTTGCGCATTGCGCCACGTTTACCCACGCAGTGAAAATAATGGCACCCTGTCAAATAAAAGCACCGTTATTTCCTTGTTCCAACCAAATAAACAGGAATATGGTAGCGCGACGATTGCTGTTAAAACAAAGTAAGGCTGTCGGGTTAGTCTGTCGGTTAAGTGCAACGCCTTTTAACTGAAAGATTTCAGGTTACAAACTGGTCGCTAGCTAGAGGGTTCTGTTCTTGGGCAAGGCAATTATGGAACATTGCCTGAACCCAGTGGAATAATGGGTTCTACTAAATTGAAGGAACGTGTTTATCATACACAACACACTGCAATAGCTCCTGTAACCCGACGATGGGCGCAAAGTGATCTGACGATTGCCCATGTGTTAACCCTCTTGGGTTTCCCATTCACGGGGATAAACATGAATGTTTCTATCCTAAGTTAGTTAAGCTGGATCGGCCAAGCATTGCATTGAGATTTCAACAAAGCATCGTCGCAGCGCGATAACAAATACAAAAAAACACTCAGGTATATTTACCCCACGCCGCGGTAATATTAATATATCCACTAGACATGTAAACGTACTTTTACGAGGTTGACGAAATAGAATAGTTTGATCTTCGCTTACTAGTTCATTATATTGTTTTGGTCTTGATTAAATTTTCTTTGCTTATTATAGTTCTTTCTCTTAGGTTTGGCGGCCGCGTCCGATTTATTTATTAAATTATATCCTTTTTTTCAATGACGTGTTTTAACGACTGTTCGTTTGGCCGTCTTTTCCTGTTCCAGTTTCGTGATTTTATTCGTTTGCCATTTTTTAATACTGGAATAAAAAAATAAAAGCAAAAAATGAATAAACCAAACTAAACTTTATTTTAAAACTGTCAAGGTATAATATCACTTACCGATTGCCATCTGTAGGAGAAACATTAAAACAAATATTGATTCCTTTGGACTTTTCATTTTTAGGTTCTTACAAGTCCCTAGCATCATATAGAAATGTCTTTTTGACAATATATAAAGCATATAAACCTTGGAAGCGTTTTTCTTGGGAATGTGTTGATCATACTTTCTGTGATGCTAGATACACCTCGGGTTATATATGACGCATTCCGATGCTATTTTAGTTCATAGAAGATTTCCCATTACTATGTGGCTGAATGTTGTGGTATAATAGCATGGGCGACTTGGATTCAGGATATTGTTCTAGTGCTGTGATACACAAACTAACAAATTTAGTATGTGCTGGTAATTAAATATTCGTTACGTTTTAAGCAATTAAAATTAATCATTAAAAATCTACGTCGATCAGACTGATTGCAGGAGTTTTTTTGTAATATTATGATCACTGCAGTGTATAAATATACTTGTATTCTATGCAACTAAGTCCGATTGAAATACGTGTTTTAAAAAAAAAGTGTTTCTTCTATACGGCTTTACTAATTCTTAATTTAATATAATTATTAATTTACTAATAAGCGTGTTTAGAGACTTTATGATTTAATTACGACGGCTGAAATGTGCATAGATTGTTAAGAGAATGTGTAATATATCAGTTATTTGTAGGAATGGCTATGAGCATAAAGCGTAACTTAATATGTCACAACTCACAAATAAAACCTCAGTGTAAAATAGCGGAAAACAAGTTTGGAAATTACCCGAGGCTCAAAAGCAGGTTTTCCGGTTTTCAACCGCGGAAATTATCAAGCTGCAATCGCAGTCAACAACGACAAGACAAATGCAAAACCCTGCCCACAACGCCGTGCACCAATAAGCAATGGTTTCACAGACGTCGAAAACGCCCGAGGACGATGCCGGAAAAACACAACTAGCACATACGAACTCTAAATGGAAATTGGATTTCTTCACAAAGAATTTAAGTGTCATAAAAAACTGATTTGATTATGTGCCTCCAATAGCTGACATTCATTATGCCTCTTTGACATTCATTATGCTAAATTAGTAATCGAATGTTTTCTACATCATTTTTTTTAATGCTTATCAGTAACTGAGTTACGTTTTCTTTTTCCTTTTTACCAGCTGGTAGAAAAATAAAGCACCACCCTCTTTTTAAAAACCACCTTCAAAACACCAGTATAAAGGATGGTTAAAAAATAAAGGTGCCAAAATAGAGGTTTTACGGTATTTGTCATATGTTATGTATGATAATATTACTGTTAATTATACTTTTTTATTGTAGGTTGAAACGTAGTTTACAGGTTAAAATATGAGCGTACTGTGTTACAAAATACATAAAAAGTAAGCTTAATTTAAATTCAAGCAAGACTACATGTTAAAAGAGCATTTACTGCTAAAATTGCGTATTTTGAAATGGAATAGGATAGGATATTCATGTGTAATCCCATGAATGAGAAAACTAAGGGGGTTAACAAACGGGCTAAGGGGGTTAACACAATCGTCAGATCACCTCGCGCCACCGTCAGGTTACCGAAACTATTGTAGTGTGTTGTATATGATAGACACATTCCTTTAATTAGGTAGAACCCACTAATCCGCTGGGTTTAGCCAATCTCCGTAAAAGTGTTCTTATGTTGTTTGTTTCCTCCGACCAGAATAGATGCGAGAGATGATAGGCTAATACCTAACTGTGAGTCGAATAATATCATGTCCGTACTTATTGTACAAATCACCACACTTGTAAGTTAATTTGGAATGTGAATCATTAACGTTACTCATTCTGAGGTTACAGTAAATTAAACTTATATTTCCGTTTTGGCGATATCTATGGAACTCAAGTGATCTGAAAATATTGTTTTTTTGCTCAAACTAAATCCAGACACAGCAGGCGTCGGATGGTTAATCTGTATATTCGATTTTTAACGAATTTTACTTTAGCGAAAATATGGAGCTACACGCTCTTAATCATTACCAACAATAAGTGTTGATTAAAAAAGTATTTCTTTTTTTTGTATTATTAGGTATAGGCCTACCATATAGCCGTCTCAGGTTATTTGAAAAATTACACGCCTATATGCACTTCTTTAACATATTAACTTACTTTAAAAATGTTTAACCTGTTTTGATAATTCTTTCTTGGCGAAAATTTATTCACAAAATATGGCTTTGGTGAGCGTTGCGCAGAAAATATTAAAATAAATAAAAGAAAAAAAATAACGGCAAAACATTATACGTTCCTTTGGGATCAAACGCAGGCCTTGGCTATCAATACCGGTAATTATGAATCATAATTAGAAGTAGGCTACTGTACAATAGTGGTATCAAGTCGCACTAGATTTTTGTGGGCTATGTACGAACATGCTTTTTTGTACCGTTAGCAAGAAGCCACCAGTTGTTTTAGGTGTTGGGTAGTCTAACTTCTTGTTTTAACTATCAGTAAACCAGAGGTGACCTAACTGTTCTGCTTCATTCGCTTCGAAACTTCTGTCCGATCAGTCAATGTAATTGCGTTTAACGTTTTGGCCACTATAAATACATGCGATTATATTGAATTGACATGTTTATTTGTGTGAGATAACATTTACAATGAGATATATTGTACAGTGTTAATTAAATCAAAAAAGACGCATTTTAAATTTCTTCGTCAATTCTCGGTGTGTTGATTGAGAGCAATGATAACTTAATCTATACTTTTCACCATGGTATTTGTCAGTACAATGAGTCGTACGTGGTGTTGAACAGTGGAATTGGGGTTCTGGTTATGAATCTATAATAAACTGGCCCGATGACAGGCAGAGTTGGTGTCAAATCCAGAGTTGGTGTCAAACGCGGAGTTGGTGTCAAACCCAGAGTTGGTGTCACACCCAGAGTTGGTGTCAAACGCGGAGTTGGTGTCACCCTAATTATCCGAAGTCCATATAACTGTCTTGAACAAGCCTGCACAAAAATGCGTTGTGTAAGTTGCTCCATTAATTGTATAATAATTAGACAGTATATATACTCGTGTTTATTAGAGGTGGTAAAATGTAGGAGGCCATGTGATAATAGTAATGTATAGACATTGATTCTAACTGTATATGCCCTGTAGGATAGCTTGGTGGGTTTGTGCGTAGAATTTCATACAAAGGGTTGCAGATTCGAAACTGGTTGCTAGCTTTGTCGGGTGTATTCTTAGGTACAACATTAGCAGACCCAGCGAGACTAATGGTGAAATTAAATATTAATTATAGAAAACACAATTATACAATAGCTCCAATAAACTGTGGTTGATAGTGTTAAATAGTTTGGACATATCCTGCAAATCTTACCCTGACTTGGTTGCACACGCTTTCGTAGCCTTTGCATTTAACCCTTGCAATCCGAGCATTAATTTGCTGTTCCATAGCTAAGTCTTGTGGCAAACGTTGAATTAATGTTCTTCTAAACCCGGAAGTGAGCTGTTTAAAACGAGCATTTTTCGTTAGAAATACAACAAGTATTTGAACATTTAGCTGTTTTTAGGTTACAGAAAATACATAAATGAAATAAACGATCCAAAAGAAAACGTACAGGTATTTTAATCTCTGTCTCGTACTCACATTGCGCAGCATACTGCGAAGCACACAAGTTTTCAATGCACCCGTAACCCCGTACGCATCCAGTTCGGTTGACAGAGAATCAGACGTCCAGACTTTTGGCCTCGTTGGTCTGCCAGGCTTGCACGATGACCCTTTGCGCATTGCGCCACGTTTACCCACGCAGTGAAAATAATGGCACCCTGTCAAATAAAAGCACCGTTATTTCCTTGTTCCAACCAAATAAACAGGAAGATGGTAGCGCGACGACGATTGCGGTAAAAGAAGGCAAGTCCGGCCGGTTAGTCTGACGGTTTAGTGCGACGCCATTTAACTTAAAGATGGCAGATTCGAAACTGGTCACTGGCTAGTGGGTTGTCTCCTTAGGCAAGGCACTTAATAGGCAAGGCATTGCATTGAGATTTTAACTAAGTATCGTCGCAGCGCGATAACAAATACAAAAAGCACCCAGGTATGTTTACTCCACGCCGAGTTGATATTAATATATTCGGTTAGCAAACGTGGCCACACTTAAGCCCACACTTGGCCTATACTCCCACCGTCCACTAGACATGTAAACGTACTTTTACGAGGTTGACGAAATAGAATAATTTGGTCTTCGCTTACTAGTTTATTATATTGTTTTGGTTTTAATTAAATTTTGTTTGCTTTTTATTGTTCTTTCGCTTAGGTTTGGCGGCCGCGTCCGAATTATTTATTAAATTATATCCTTTTTTTCAATGACGTGTTTTAACGACTGTTCGGTTTGTCGTCTTTTCCTGTTCCAGTGTCGTGATTTTATTCGTTTGCCATTTTTTAATACTGGAATAAAAAATAAAAGCAAAAAATAAATAAACAAACTAAACTTTATTTTAAAACTATCATGGTATAATATAACTTACCGACTGCCATCTGTAGGAGAAACATTAAAACAAATATTGATTTCTTTGGACTTTTCATTTTTAGGTTCCTACAAGTCCCTAGCTTCATATAGAAATGTCTTTTTGAATAATATATAAAGCATATAAACCTTGGAAGCGTTTTTCTTGGGAATGTGTTGATCTTTCTTTCTGTGATGCTAGATACACCTCGGGTTATATATGACGTATTCCGATGCTATTTAAGTTCATAGAAGATTTCCCATTACTATGTGGCTGAATGTTGTGGTATAATAGCATGTAATACTTAGATTCAGGATATTGTTCTAGTGCTGTGATACACAAACTAACAAATTTAGTACGTGCTGGTAATTAAATATTCGTTACGTTTTAAGCAATTAAAATTAATCATTAAAAATCTACGTCGATCAGACTGATTGCAGGAGATTTTTTTAATATTATGATCACTGCAGTGTATAAATATACTTGTATTCTATACAACTGAGTCTGATTGAAAAATGTGTTTTAAAAAAAGTGTTTCTTCTATACGGCTTTACTAATTCTTAATTATATATAATTATTAATTTATTAATAAGCGTGTTTAGAGACTTTATGATTTTATTACGACGGTTGAAATGTGCATAGATTGTAAGAGAATGTGTAATATATCAGTTATTTGTAGGAATGGCTATGAGCATAAAGCTTAACTTAATATGTCACAACTCACAAATAAAACCTCAGTGTAAACTAGAGAGTGTCAACCACGTATTTTACCACCACTATTTGTAAAACACATTTTGTACCATATGTATATATATATGCGAGCAGGGTCCCTAACTACCATATGTATTTTATACACCGGGTATGTAGTTTGTTTCTGCATGCATAAACGCATGGGTCCCTAAGGTAACAATCCGATCTTGATATTATTGTTCCCCACACAATATATGTTAATGTTAGATATGTGCACGTCAGGTCCATGTTTATTAACATTTCAGAAAGTTTTAACCGGATTGTCATAGTTTTGTTTCTGCAAGCATAAACGCATGGGTCCCATAGTTATTAAACCAAACTTCTTTTCCATGTGCAGTTATAAAAATAATACGCGTGTGAGATTTCCGAACATTTTACCACAAATGTTTTAATTTAAGCTTCTTGCCACGCGCTGTAGTATAATGAAGGTCAATTCCCAAAACAGCCCGATTGAGTTTCATTATTTCGGGGGAATTCCACTGGGCTTAGTAGGCCTACATTAATTTCTGTTTTTACATATCTGAGTAATGTTATCAAAGTTAGATGTTTGTTAGATAATCTAACAATAAGTTTTAGTCCGCGTTTGCGACTCCTTGTTGGAGATGTCGGCGCGATATGGCATGCCTGTTACAATCACGGTTTTGAAAAAAGTCGTAATTTTTAGGGTATTTCCCTGATATTGTATTTCTTTTTTCTCAATGGTACAACGTCGGATAGGGGACTAACATTTTAGCCGACCAAGCGCTATGCCCTAAAGAGCTTATTTTAGAAAAAAAACGTTTTGGTTTTTTAACTCCCAGGGGAATTCCCCTGGGTATATTACCCAAAATTTTAGTTTCCGCATAATTAGGCCTTGTTGTCTAACAAATGGCAAAATTTTATTGCGATTCCATTACGTTTTCTAGTAGATGTCGGAGCCACAAGCCATGCCTGTCACAATCCATGATTTAAGAACAAAATCTTATTTTTAGGGTATTTTCCTAGTAATCTTTTATAATTCTTTTAAGTGTTATATCAGTGACTAATGCACTCACATTTTATTAAATCTAATTTAAATTGGAGCAGCCATTTAAGCGGTATGCGCAAAAAAGCTAAATATTAAAAAAAAACGTTTTGGTTTTTCAACTAACAGGGGAATTCCTCTGGGTATATTACCCAAAATTTTGGTTTCCGCATATTTAGACCATGTTGTCTAACAAATGACAAAGTTTAATTGCGATTTTAATGCTCATTCTGTTAGATGTCGGGGCCACAAGCCATGCCTGTCACAATCATGATTTAAGAGCAAAATCTTATTTTTTAGGGTATTTCCCTGGGTATTTTTTTAAATTCTTTTAGGTGTTTTATCAGTCGCTAATGCACTTATATTTTATCAAATCTAATTGAAATTTGAAGCAGCCGTTTAGGCGCTATGCGCAAAAGAAGCTATTTTTTTTTAAATTCTATTTTGGGTTATTTACCTCCCAGGGGAATTCACCTGGGTATATCACTCAAACGTTTGTTTTTTTGCATATCTAGGACATATTGTCTAACAAATGACAAAGTTTTATTGCGATTCCATTACTTTTTCTAGTATATGTTGGGGCCACAAGCCATGCCTGTCAAAATCATGATTTAAAACAAAATCTTATTTTTTAGGGTATTTCCCTAGGTAATTTTTTTAATTCTGTCAAGTGTTATATCAGTGGCTAATGCACTTACATTTCACCAAATTTAAACAAAGAGAGAGAAGCTGTTCAAGCGCTATGCCTCAAAAAGCTAAATTTTTATTAAAAAATACTGTTTTGGTTTTTAATGTCCCAGGGGAATTCCCCTAGAATTATTACCCAAAATTTTGGCTTCTGCATATCTAAACTATGTGGTCTAACAAATTACCGAGTTTCATTGTGATTCCATTACCCTTTCTGGTAGATGTTGGGTCCACAAGCCATGCCTGTCAAGCGTTTGACGAAAAAAAAAAAGAAAAAAAAAAACGGACAAAAACAATATGTGTCCCATTTTTTCAAATGGGACCCATAAATAGCGGAAAAACAAGTTTGGAAATTACCCGAGGCTCAAAAGCAGGTTTTGCGGTTTTCAACCGCGGAAGTTATCAAGCTCCAATCGCAGTCAACAACGACAAGACAAATGCAAAACCCAGCCCACAACGCCGTGCACCAATAAGCAATGGTTTCACAGACGTCGAAAACGCCCGAGGACGATGCCAGAAAAACACAACTAGCACATACGAACCCTAAATGGAAATTGGATTTCTTCACAAAGAAATTAAGTGTCATAAAAAAACTGATTTGATTATGTGCCTCCAATAGCTTACATTCATTATGCCTCTTTGACATTCATTATGCTAAATTAGTAATCGAGTGTTTTCTACATTAAACTTTTTAATGCTTATGAGTAACTGAGTTACGTTTTCTTTTCCTTTCTTACCAGCTGGTCAAAAAATAGAACCATCTTTTTAAAAACCACCCTTCCAAAACATCACGTGACTTTGTTGTTCTCTGTGACCTTGGGCATAACGTGGCTTGTCCATATACCCGATAATAGTTTCATAGAACAAGAAGTTTAATATAGAACAATAAGATGACCCGATAGTATTCACTTATAGAATGCTACCATTTCTATGTATACGTACATTGACACGTAATGTTTTGACTGCCTTTAATAAAAACTAACCAAGTCACATAAACATTTCCTGCTTGATTCCAATACTATCGGATCATGAACTTTTAAATTCATATATTCTCCAGAATTTTACATTGCAGCAAACAAAGACATCGCGTGCTAGTTTTTGCTTGTGTGTGCCAAAATGCCAATTAATCAAACGCAATACAAACTATTTTTGCTCTCATCAGTTGAAAAATTTACTCGTTCGGAAATTCAACGACTTTCTTTGCCAAGTTCAAAACTGTTTGTTTGGCCTTTTCGAACCAAATTAATTATTTCCACCTGCTCATTATAAGGCCCGAACATACAGTAAAGATTACATTTTTCGAAATTTTTTGTCGATAGTTTCTGCATTTTGATGATCGGTCAAGCCGTCCTTCTTAGCTTTGTGATCAAGTTTTTTGACAATGGTTTTAACCTCACGTGAAGTTTAATTAGAATATAAATTTCAGTATTTGCTTTTAAAAGATTCTAGAAAACCGAAGTTTGTATATGAACTGCCAGAATTTCCAAGCATAGGAGTATGTCATAATGCACTTACCTGTATATAATTTAAAACTAAGCAATGACTGATAACACTACACTAATTTGCTAAATACTTCCATTTAACTTTCTAAGAGAATAGATTAGCGGTATGTGGGCGAAATTAAATATACAATGCCTTGTGGTCTTGCTAACGTACAGCTATGGTGTGCATACTTTGTGCCAAGTTCAGCTTACTTGTGGAACCAGTGACATAGCGTCAATGGGTCCCAGAGGGCCCCCTGGAAAACGCGGCCCACAGGGACAGAAGGGTGAAGTGGGTCTTGTTGGTGTCAAAGGTGAAAAGGGGGATATTGGACGTTCTCCTTTCTCGAGACAAGAGTTTGACGTCATAATCGAAAATTTAAATAATAGCCACAACGATGCGATCAGAATGTTGAACGAAACAGTAGCTCGTTTAGGGGGTAAGTAAACAAAAATAACCAACTTTAATTGTATGTGCCACTTATCAAAAATTACCTTAACTAATAAGATATAAATATTCGTTTATTTTCTTTTACAGGAATGTTAGCGAATCTCTACAACGGAGTAGTAGGTAAGTAGCTTAGATAAAGAACAAAATTGTCGGTGACCATTTTTAATTCTATTTATAAAATATTTAGTAATGATGCACTGGGTGGTGAATTAGGATAGGATATTCATGTTCATTCTCGTGAATGGGAAAACCAGGGTGTTAACACACGGGCAATCGTCAGATCGCCTCGCGCCCACCGCCGGGTTACCGGAGCTATTGTAGTGTAATATATATGTTATACACATTCCTTCAATTTGGTAGAACCCATTAATCCACTGGGTTCAGGTAATGTCCGTAAAGTGCATTTCCCAAGGACACAACCGACTAGCTAGCGACCAGTTTCCACCTGCAACCTTTCGATTGAAAGGCGACGCACTAAACCGCTAGACCAACCGGACGGATTTAAACATGTACCATTGCCATGTATCACCCTTTTACATAAGAAATCACTGCGGCCTGCTTTTCGAATTGTAAATGCATTCTATGATTGCCTCCTTTCACTTTTAGAGAAATCATACAGTTGTTGTATATACAAATGTATGAAATGAATCAAAGCTTTGGTAAATGGCAACACTCATTAGAAGGTTAAAAATAAAGCCAAAAAGTATAAATCGTTTTGTTTCGAAGTGACTCGCAATTTATATCTCTAAGTGTATTGTACATTCCACATTTCAACGATTTTTTTGTTCTTTTTCGGCAGTTATCGACGGAAACAATGGTTCGCTCCGGGAAATGGATTCATTTATCGTGTCATCCCTGGTACAATGAGCTACGATAACGCAACCGCACTTTGTCACAACATGAATGCTTGGGTTGCGGTGGCTGGGGCAAAAGAAAGACACACTTGTACGGTCGTGTGGCCGAATGGTTAACGCGACCGATACATATACCGACTCTTAAACAAAAAACGGTCCTGGTGACGAGCCCATCATGGGTTCGAAACTTGGCTCGGTAAAAAAAAAAGACATACTATGGAGTAAGATAAAGTGGTCGTGTGGCCGATTGGTTAAAATATCACGAACCGATTTTTATATAAAAACGATCCCTGTGACTTCTGATTATCACATTGTTCAAAGCTTAGTCCGTTAAAAACCAGTTAAATTAAGTTGCCCTGAATTTACCTTTGCATGCCAAAATAACAATGGGCGGAAAAAGACCGTGCACTAGTGTACAGTTTAGCGGTCAAAAAAGGGCAACACTAAAATGGAGGAAAATAAGAGGGAACGAGGGAAACTGCTTACTAACATTACGAAAACTAATTTAAACCCTCCCCTGAACACTAATCTCGACCCCAGAACTAACCCTAACTCTAACCCCATGTTTAAAACTAACTCTTATGTCATAATCTTTATTTTAGTGTGCAGTTTCCCTCCTTTTAGTTTTCTCCGTCAAAATAACCGTGGAATTAACTGAGACTGTCACTACAAGCTACCCAATATTGTTGCATTTATTATACTATGATGTACGGTAACTTAATTTTTTTTCAGGCAGATTCGCACTTACACATCGGAACATGTTTCTCATACATTGAATTTATGGGTAGGTCTTACCGACCGTGTGAATGAGGGAAATTTTACTTGGGAAGACGGAACTGCTTACTTAGAGGGCCAAACCAATTGGTATAAAAATGAACCGAACGGTGAAAGACGTGAAAATTGCGCAGAATATATGATAACTCATAGTGGTTTAAACGACGTACCTTGCTCTTGGAATAACCGAACAAGTGTTTTGTGTGAAATGCCTTTCATATAATGACGTCACACCGAGAATTGCTGATGAAATTCAAAACGCGCATACTCTATTGCCATGCAATGACTACTATATAATATATCCAATTGTAAATTATATATCACACACCAATAAACTTCACGTCATTCCAGTAATAATTGCTTGTTATTTAAAAGGCTGTTATATATTCAGCAGTTCATTGCGCGTAAAAAAGTAACACTGAAACTATCATCGGGTATATGGGCAAGCCATGTTAGGCCCAAGGTCACAGAGAACAACAAAGTCACGTAATTAATATAAAATCAGTGAACCGAGTAATGACGTCATAAATACCACAACATAGGCTAAAACGGTTAGCGCAATTACATTGACTGTTCGGACAGAAGTTTGGAAGCGAATGAAGTAGAACAGTTAGGTCACCTCTGGTTTACTTATAGTTAAAACAAGAAGTTAGACTACCCAACACCTAAAACAACTGGTGGCTTCTTGCTAACGGTACAAAAAGCATGTTCGTACATAGACCACAAAAATCTAGTGCGACTTGATACCACTATTGTACAGTACTTTTAATTATAATTCATAATTACCGGTATTGATAGCCAAGGCCTACGTTTGATCCCAAAGGAACGTATAATGTTTTGCCGTTATTTTTTTCCTTTTATTTATTTTAATATTATCTGCGCAACGCTTACAAAAGCCATATTTTGTGAATAAATTTTCGCCAAGAAAGAAATATCCAAACAGCTTAAACATTTTTTAAAGTAAGTTAATATGTTAAAGATGTACATATAGGCGTGTTATTTTTTTAAAAACCTGAGACGGCTAGGGGAGAGTGGTACTGAGTGGGACATGGTACACAGTGAGAAATTTTGAATAAAAACGTTAAAACATAAAAATATTAAAACCTTTGACGGTTGAGTGCTTTCACGTTACTAACGCACTTTGTAACGAACTTTAAGGAACCAGAATGTCAGTTTTGGAAAGTTATGGAAGTTTAAGATTTTTCAGGGGTCTAAGTAAAATTTTATACGCCAGCTGCAAACTTAATTTAGATGAGTGAACATTAGCTTTAAGGCTAAAGATACTGGGAAGTGATAAAGTAGGTGCATACCTTGCTTACAAATAGAAAAAGAACATGGCAGCCTCAATTTAAGTATCTTTAATTTTGACTTATAGATTTGTAGTATCTACGTACTCAGTGAGACACTATGTTGAGGTACACTGTGAGACAGAATACAGGAGTGTTTTATTATCTTTTTTGGGGGGTTCAAGCCCACAAAGAGCATTTATATGTTCAGAAATAGCCTATACAGTAGTTAGCCAAGTATATAAATCTATCCAGTTTTAGATATTTATTATTTTTAATAACTAGGAGTGGACTCGTGGGAAGAATTGTAAAAGTAAATTCAGAAAACCATAAAATTGGCTCATCTTTAGAATATTGCCTGAGTGAAGCTGTTCACTTGGTTTTGTCCAATGAATGGAGCCTAAGAAAGGCAGCAGATCATACAGTAGTGAAATTTTAAACACTACCAAGGTATGTCAGTAAGCAAAAAGCTGCTGAAAATCCCACAAGAAACCTGTAGTCTTTCGAGAACGACCTCATTTAATAAACATAATGTAAACTAGTTCTACGAAAACTTGAGGTTGATTTATAGCCGGAGTTCATCTGTGCTTTGTGCTGCTACAAGGATCTTTAATTTGAATGAGACTGGCACGCCCATCGTCTCTGCATCCAAGGCTATTCTTGCTAAAAAGCTGTGAAGCAAATTTCCAAAGCAACTAGTGGTGAAAGAGGTTTATACATGTGCTATTGTGTGTGCTGCTGGTACATTCTAAACACCAGCAATAGTGTTTCCATGATGCAACTTTAAATCTCACATGTTAAATGGTGCTCCATCTGGGACTCTTTGTTTAGCACAGAAAACAGGCTGGATGAACTCGAACCTCTTTTCACAGGTGATGGAACACTTCATCAAGCACTCTTCAAGCTCAAAAGAAAATCCAAATCTGTTAATTTTTGACAACCATGAAAGCCACATGTCACTTAAAGTCCTGGTCCTGGCAAGAGAAACTGGTGTGACAACATTGACACTGCCACCTCATTGTTCACACAAAATGCAACAGTTAGATGCACTGTGTATTTTCCATTTAAATAATTTTATAGAGCTGCAATGAATAGTTGGATGCTGAATAATGCAGGGCAGCCCTGTACATTGTACAACGTTGGTGAATTGGTTGAAATAGCTTATATGAAATCGATGACTCCTTGTGCGATGAGTGTGTTCCTCACTGTTCCATTTAAGGCATTTCTTATTTTAAAGTTCTGTTCCCTTTGGTCTGGATTGTCATTTTAAACCTTTTACTAAACACTGTTTTTATGTGTGAATTGCTCCTTACTGCTTCAAACTTGTATTAAACTGTGTATCAGTCTGCATAATTTACCATGTTGCAATAGATTGACACTGAACTTTTATGATATTCTTGTCAGTTTTAAAACATTGGTAAGTTTGTGCCGTGTAATAAACTTTCTTGTTGAATTTAACGTTGGATTTGCACATGTATGTAAACAAATTTACATCGGCACCTGTCGAGAATGACCGTACATATAATTATTTCAAGCTAGTAAGTAATACATTGTTAAATAAGGGGCAATTTAAACAGCAATTTGTACAACCTGTACAAATGACTCACTGTGTACTAGGATGTGTCTCACTGTATACCGGGGTGGTACCCAGTGAGACAAAAAAGGCACCCCCAATAAACCCCATTTTTATCACAACACATGGGTAATAAAAAAAAATCCAGTACTTCCATCAGATACCCAAATGATTGTTTAATGTTATTAACAAAAAAATTTGAAATAAAACGATTATTATTAAAGATATGGGATAAAAGGCATTTTTCGTATCACTGAGTACCACTCTCCCCTATATGGTAGGCCTACCTAATAATACAAAAAGAAAGGAATACTTTTTTTAATCAACACTTATTGTTGGTAATGATTAAGAGCGTGTAGCTCCATATTTTCGCTCAAGTTAAATTCGTTAAAAATCGAATATACAGATTAACCATCCGACGCCTGCTGTGTCTGGATTTAGTTTGAGAAAATAAACAACATTTTCAGATCACTTGAGACTTTGGGTACGGCAATTTGCGGAAATCGCCTGAAATCAGTGAATTTAATGGGTTCTACTAAACATATACTTCCAATCATGCACAACAATATGCAAGATAGCTCCGGTAGCCCAACGGTGTAAGAGTGTGATACGCTTCTTGCGGTAACAATTCATGAGGATAAAATATAAATATCCTATCCAAACCTATCCCGAATTCCTAAGAGGTTGGTTTGGGGATGCGACATTTTATTTACAACCTTTTTTTATTTTTAAAGTTTATCGTAAAAACGGAATTATAAAGTTTAATTTACTGTAACCTCAGAATGAATAACGTTAATGATTCACATTCCAAATTAACTTACAAGTGTGGTGATTTGTACAATAAGTACGGACATGATATTATTCGACTCACAGTTAGGTATTAGCTTATCACCTCTCGCATCTATTCTGGTCGGATGAAGCAAATAAACACTTTTACGGACATTGGCTAAACCCAGCGGATTAGTGGGTTCTACCTAATTAAAGGAATGTGTCTATCATATACAACACACTACAATAGTTTCGGTAACCCGACGGTGGCGCGAGGTGATCTGACGATTGCTTGTGTGATAACCCCCTTAGTTTTCTCATTCATGGGATCGTTTTCCGCGTCTGTGAAACCATTGCTTATTGGTGCACGGCGTTGTGGGCTGGGTTTTGCATTTGTCTTGTCGTTGTTGACTGCGATTGCAGATTGATAACATCAGCGGTTGAACACCGCAAAACCTGCGTTTGAGCCTCGGGTAATTTCCAAACTTGTTTTCCGCTATTTTACACTGAAGTTTTATTTGTGAGTTGTGACATATTAAGTTACGCTTTATGCTCATAGCCATTCCTACAAATAACTGATATGTTACACATTCTTTTAACAATGTATGCACATTTCAGACGTCGTAATAATGTCGTAAAGTCTCCATACACGCTTATTAGTAAATTAATATTTAAATTAAATTAAGAATTAGTAAAGTCGTTTAGAAGAAACACTTTTTTTAAAACACGTTTTTCAATCAGACTCAGTTGTATAGAATGAACGTATATTTATACACTGCAGTGATCATAATATTACAAATACCTTCTGCAATCAGTCTGATCGACGTAGATTTTTAATGATTAATTTTAATTGCTTAAAACATAACGAATATTTAATTACCAGCACGTACTAAATTTGTTAGTTTGTGTATCACAGCACTAGAACAATATCCTGAATCCAAGTCGCCCATGCTATTATACCACAACATTCAGCCACATAGTAATGGGAAATCTTCTATGAACTAAAATAGCATCGGAATGCGTCATATATAACCCGAGGTGTACTAGCATCACAGAAAGAAAGATCAACACATTCCCGAGAAAAAAGATTCCAAGGTTTATATGCTTTATATATTGTCAAAAAGACATTTCTATATGATGCTAAGGACTTGTAAGAACCTAAAAATGAAAAGTTTAAAGGAATCAATATTTGTTTTAATGTTTCTCCTACAGATGGCAATCGGTAAGTGATATTATACCATGACAGTTTTAAAATAAAGTTTAGTTTGGTTTATTCATTTTTTGCTTTTATTTTTTTTATTCCAGCATAAAAAATGGCAAACGAATAAAATCACGAAACTGGAACAGGAAAAGACGGCCAAACGAACAGCCGTTAAAACAAGTCATTGAAAAAAGGATATAATTTAATAAATAATTCGGACGCGGCCGCCAAACCTCAGCGAAAGAACAATAAAAAGCAAACAAAATTTAATTAAAACCAAAACAATATAATAAACTAGTAAGCGAATACCAAATTATTCTATTTCGTCAACCTCGTAAAAATACGTTTACATGTCTAGTGGATGGCGGGAGTATAGGCCAAGTGTGGGCTTAAGTGTGGCCACGTTTGTAAACCGAATATATTAATATCAACTCGGCGTGGAGTAAACATACCTGGGTGCTTTTTGTATTTGTTATCGCGCTGCGACGATGCTTAGTTGAAATCTCAATGTAACGCTTGGCCGATCCAGCTTAACTGACTTAGGATAGGATAGGATATTCATGTTTATCCCCGTGAATGGGAAAACCAAAAGGGTTAACACACACGGGTAATCGTCAGATCACCTCGCGCCCATCGTCGGGTTACAGGAGCTTTTACAGTGTGTTGTGTATGATAAACACGTTCCTTCAATTTAGTAGAACCCATTAATCCGCTGGGTTAAGGCAATGTCCGTAAAGTGCCTTGCCCAAGAACACAACCCACTAGCTAGCGACCAGTTTGTAACCAGCAACCTTTCAGTTAAAAGGCGTTGCACTTAACCGACAGACTAACCCGACAGCCTTACTTTGTTTTAACCGCAATCGTCGCGCTACCATATTCCTGTTTATTTGGTTGGAACAAGGAAATATAGGTGCTTTTATTTGACAGGGTGCCATTATATTCACTGCGTGGGTAAACGTGGCGCAATGCGCAAAGGGTCATCGTGCAAGCCTGGCAGACCAACGAGGCCAAAAGTCTGGACGTCTGATTCTCTGTCAACCGAACTGGATGCGTACGGGGTTACGGGTGCATTGAAAACTTGTGTGCTTCGCAATATGCGCAACGTGAGTACGAGACAGAGATTAAAATACCTGTACGTTTTCTTATACTTGTTGTATTTCTAACAAAAATGCTCGTTTTAAGCAGCCGACTTCCGGGTTTAGAAGAACATTAATTCAACGTTTGCCACAAGACTTAGCTATGGAACAGCGGATAAATGCTCGGATTGCAAGGGTTAAATGCAAAGGCTACGAAAGCGTGTGCAACCAAGTCCGGGTAAGATTTGCAGGATTTGTCTAAACTATTTAACACTTTCAACGACGGTTTATTGGAGCTTTTGTATAATCGTGTTTTCTATGATTAATATTTAATTTCACCATTAGTCTCGCTGGGTCCGCTAATGTTATACCTAAGAATACACCCGACAAAGCTAGCAACCAGTTTCGAATCTGCAACCCTTATATAGTTAGAAACAATGTCTACATTACTATTATCACCTGGCCACCTACATTTTGCCACTAAATACGAATATCCTTTACTATTCACACAGTCTCTAATTGTATTTAATTGATTTATGGTAAATAAACTGTCTAAATATTAAACAATTAATGGGGCAACTTATACAACACATTTTTGTACAGGCTTGTTCAAGATGGTTATATGGACGTCGGATAATCAGGGTGACACCAACTCCGCGTGTGGCATCAACGCCACGTTTCATCGCGCCAGTTCGTAGACCAGTTGCCAGACCCACAGTTAGTGCACTAAGACGTCGACCGCCAAGGCCAATGTAAGACGGATTGAAGAAAAAGAAAATCGACATTGACCTTTCAGTTTGATTAAGAATATTTGTTTTCCGACAAACTTCGTAAAAAGTGTTAATTGAGTTTTCATTTCTTTCACTCAATGATTAGTCATATTTTGAGAAGCCAAAAGTGTATAGGCCCAACGAGCTTTAAATCGTTAAGTAACAGTCACACTAGAGCATTATGTCACACGTTGTTTAGCCTGTATATCAATTTTCCCGATAATGGTACGATCGCTTGACAAAACACAACTTACAGTGTTTAGGTTGAATTTTCACCATGTCTTAATGTTAATTTAATATATTTTGTGGACTTCTGTACGAAACGTTGTATATATAACAATATGAAGGTTACGCCATTTGCTTATTTTTCAATAAAATTTGATGCTTTTGTTTCATTGCCAACCTTTTGCCTCTGTTAAAGCTGTGGTACGCTTACTGCTTTCTGAACCACGGTTGTAGTAGGCACAAGAATTTGGTACAGTTGATGAGTCAGTGGGTAATACAAAGTTATCATCACTGCCTAGCGATTGTGTATAATGTAGCTTTCTTACACTCTTAAATGACCTCATATCCAAGGTAGGGTTACCAAAGCTATTGTTTTTTTTTGTTTTTTTCTTTTATATTATCCGGTTTAGTTTCGAACCCATAACGAGCTATTACCCAAGACCGTTTTTTGTATCATGTTTCGAACCCATGATGGGCTCGTCCCTTACACCGTTTTTTTATATAGTTGGTATATGTCTCGGTCGCTTTAACCATTGGGCCACACGATCGTACAGATTATTTTTTTTCCGAGCCACGTTTCGAACCCATGATGGGCCCGTCACCAGGACCGTTTTTTTTGTATAAAAGTCGGTATATGTTTCGGTCGTGTTAACCATTCGGCCACACGACCGTACAGATTTTTTTTTATTTTTTTTACCGAGCCAAGTTTCGAACCCATGATGGGCTCGTCACAAGGACCGTTTTTTGTATAGTAGTAGGTATATGTATCGGTCGCGTTAACCATTTGGCCACACGACCGTACGACCGTACAGATTTTTTTTACTGACCCAAGTTTCGAACCCATGATGGGTTCGTCACCAGGACTGTGTTTTTGTATAAGATTACGACCGTACAGATTTGTGTGTTGTATAAGATTTAAACGACTTCTAGCGCCAACTCGCGGAAAATAAGAAAGGTCATATTTACAGGTATACTTTATTAAAAGGAAAACACAATTGGCATTATGTTTGGAAATCGACGGTTTCGAATTTAAAAAAAAAACGCATTTTTTTAGAGTTTGCTTTGAAATATGTACAACTCGTTAAAACGCTGTCAACGAAATCTTAAAACAGTTCACTCATTTTGAATTTTGCACCCCAATCCAGATCACAGGTTTAACACCTTCCCTCCTTTTAAATTGGTGGAATTAAAACATTGTTTATAGATACTGGCGCAGCCTATAACTTGTAAATGACGGAAAAGTGTAAAAACTACCTTATTATAAATTTAAAATACGATTTCTATCTACTGAGATGTTTTCCCGGTTTTGTTACGCATGATTTGTCATGGCTGCTGAAGTGTAGATTATGTTGATTAACGTGGAAATGGTAAAACTAATTGTTTTATTGCAACTTGATTTTCTATTGAAACATTCTTTTACATCATGTAATTATTCGCTTGTGATATATATGTTGTGTATGTGTTAAACATAAAACTGCTTCAATAGACGAAGATCAATTTTCCGTGCAATATTTTGTCCAGCAAATGTATGGGCAACGCTAAAAGGAGGGAAAGCGGGAAGGAGGAAAACTACTCACTAAAATTACACAAACTAATTTTAATCCTTCCCTAAACACTTATCTCAACCCCAAGACTAAACCTATCTCTAACCCCATGTTTAAAACTAACCCTAATGTCATAATCTTCATTTTAGCATGTTTCCCTCCTTCCCGCTTTTCCTCCTTTTAGTTTCCTCTTTTTTTATTAAACACGGCATGTGCAGTTTAAATTATCTCCCTATCATTCGAGTTTGGAACTTTTAATTTATCTTAATGTTTTCTTCAGATCCAAAAGTGATTGCTCTTTCCCGGGTGCCTCTAAATAGTAAATACTATTGGACGTTTGCACACTGCACAATTAAATATTTGGCGTGTGCACACTCGAGATCTCGGCGAAAATTGGCGTACTTTCCATTCGGGGCACCAGGGACTATAGTTATGATACTTTTTGTGTGATACTAAAAGACAGATGCGGTACTTTTTAAGACAGAAATATAAAACTACGTAAAAAAACAAGAATACCCACTCAGTAAAACACATTATTATGAAGGGTAAAGTCATTACTAATTTCTGCATTCTCGTAGTTTAAAACTAAAACACTTTTAAGGTAGCTTGGTATTTTTTATAAATTGTTGTATGCTAATACTGTCCAGCATCCGTAAATGGTTCTGGTATTTCCTGTGAAACAACCTTCTCCCTTCTCTAATGGAATTACATATCATTTTACACAACACAAAATTGCAAACTTTTTGCTATGCTTTTTAGCAACAGGTTTATCAAATTTCATAAAAATACATAATATAGAATTTGGAATCGTAATAAGCATTTTATAAGAAAATTGAAAACTTTTACAATACAAAATTGCTTCACTGGTATTAGTCTTTATATTTACTCTATTGATGTTTTAAAGTATATGTGATTTATTTAATCACTACGTTTACTGGTAATGTTAAATAAAAAAACAAAGAAATGATATCATGTATCTGCAAACATGCTAAGCTTCCATTAGAAATGGTTAGCCATGTGGATATTGAAGCAGGTGCCACCTAATGATAAATAAAAATTAAAAATATGAAAATAAATAAGAAATAATCAGAAAATCAGTGTGAAAAACTTGTTCAATAATGTTACGTGGAAAAAAACTAAACCTATTGTATATATTCTGCTACTACATAAAATTTTGCACGCCTTTGTTTTTCTATTATTTTAGAATATCTAATTGTCCCATGTCAATATCAAAAATGTGCACAGTATAAAGGAACAGTACCTATTCTATGAAAAATATGTCACTTTTATCTGAAATATTAAATGTAAAAGACATTTTTTTCTAAAAAAGGGGATGCACAATATATAATGTCGAATCTTTAAGATTTGAATCTCTAGAGATTCAAATCTTTACAAGCAATTAAATATGAATAGTAAGGACTCGAAATTAAAAACGTAAAATCGCGATTGCGATCCATCGCGCAACAAAAATCGTTTCTTCAATTATGCAAAAGTCAGTGCAACGTCTCAGCATGCGTGCGACAATTAATAAGCATAATTAGTTATCTTTTTTATGATAATTTCTTTTGTGTCGTTTACAGACGCGCTTAAAGCCACACACAAAGAAGAATGTCGGGTCACTTTCCCCGGCCTTTAATCACGTGGTTTATTGCACCTTTAAATATGACGCAATTATTCGATAAGCGCAGAAAAATTTTAATGATACGCTTATTTTTGGAAATATTTTTTCCACTTTAAAAACTTTGAAAGATAGTAAATAGCTATAGGGGAATTTGTAGAAATGTTGCTGCATTCGTAACATGCTAGTTCTTAAATTGTCATTTCGCCTACAATATTTGTATCCTGTTATAAATGTATTCAAATTTACCATTACATCATATTACTTTAACAGCTATATACTTCTTCTGCATGAGTAAAACAAAACATGAGTGCAGGGGAAAGTATCACTGCTGAGACAGCAAATTTCGATTCTGCGTCAGTGGACGCTAAATCAGAACATATCGATCCCCAAGATCCATCACTCGATTTGAAAACAACAAAAAGTGAGGCTTTGCAGGAATCCGCACCAACAGATTCGGAGGCAACAAAGAATGTTCCGGATAAAACTCCGATAGATCCCGCTACTCTTCCGGAGACTTTGGTGGATGAGCCATTGCCGTTTCCGGAAAGTGAGAAAAAGAAGAGTGATGTTGAAACCCCTGTGAATGAAGTTTCAAAGGAACCTATTGTAGAGGAATCATTGGATCACAACCAACAAGATCAATTCATTATTGACAAAACTGAGGCTGAATTAGCTGCACCAGAAGAGAAGTTGTTACCCGAACCACATACTAATGGACAGATGGAGGCTGTCTCTTCAAATGCACCAGATATCGTGACTGAGAAGGTTGAAGATCTTGTTCCTGTAGATGAAGCTCCTTCAACAGATACAGTAGAAGCTCCTTCAACTGATACACAGGAAACACTGACTTGTGAACTGGAAGTGGAGAAAGTACCAGCAGTAGAAAAAGAGATGGAACAGAATTTAACAGATGCCAAAGACATAACTGAAACTGCGTTGACAAAGGTAACTTTACAGTTGTAGAAAGCTTAATATTAGCATCAATAAAATCATATAAGGTCATTTTTTACTTTTTACCTTAAGTTAGTTAGTTCCGGATATAAAGTTTAAAAAGTGATATCTTTTCACAAAATTGTGTGAAAATGCAAGATTTCTTTAAAAATTGGTTTTGTAGAAATTGCCATGCAAAGTATTCAATATGCAAAATTGTAAAATCAACCTTTAACTGGTTAAACCTCAGGAGTTTAAAAATAATTTTTATTTTCTGTCTTAAATTTATAGTCAACTTTATGATTTATAGTAAAAAATAATAATTCATCTCTTGTATTCTAACCGTTAATCAAGTCACATTTCATCGTTCATAATGCTAATCCAGGAATTGTCATGTAATTAATTGTATCTAATTGTAACCAAGAGTGTGGTTGGAAAGACTAATACCGAAGAGCATTCAACTAATACCGAATATCATTAAACTAATACAGAAGAGTATTAAACTAATACCGAATAGCATTAAACAGAATTATCAACACGGTATTCATTTTTGTTTTAAAAACTTTTCAGACTGCTGTTGAGCAAGCACCAGAGACAACTCAACCAGACGAGATAGAATCAATGGAAATAGAGAAAAAAGAAGAAAGTCAGACCCAAGATCTCTCCACTATTGATGCATCCGCCATCGAGACCATGGACACGGATGAGAAAGAAGGGGAGGAGGAAGGTACGAGCATGGAGGATCAATCGGAGGGAAGAGGTGAGTTTGGGCTGGGGATTATATTTTTGTCTTGAGCATTGGTAACCATCAACCTTGAATAAATAAACAATAATAGTGTTTTTTACTCTATGTCAGTGGGGTAATTTGGCATTTTTATAGGGGTTACATAAATTTCCAAATAAAGAAGTTCCAAGTAACTTTGATGGCAAACGTTTTCATGCGCTTTTACTCAAAAAGTGCGTTAATTGTACAATAAATAATGACTTTGTTTTTCTGTGGGTTTATTTTGGATTGCAAGCTATATTAGATGATGTTTTTCTAAAAATGGGTATTTGATATCTATCAAAACATTTTGGGGGTAACAACAGAAAACAAGTTAAGAACCACTGTTCTATGTAATGGTGAATTTTCTTAGTGCGATTGGTGAATTATTTACAGCCCTGTTGTGTTAGTGAGGAAATGATTTGTGTTGCGCTTTCCCAAAATGTAAATTCCCGCAGTTGTAAATAGTCACATAACTGACCTCCTTATTTTCAAACTTGCATTGTTTTTTTGTACATACAACACTGTTTTAAAATATGCAAATTTGTAGAAAAAAAACGTGGCAGAAGCACTGGTGACAAAAGATCAGCGAACAATTCACCGCTGGTTGAAACGCGACAGAAATCCAAGCGCCCAAGACGGCACGTTTCTGCCATGTCAAGTCATTATGAGTATGTCAATTGTTAACTTAATTTGATTTTTAGCTGAATACTGTATTAAAAAGTGATTTAAAACTAGTATTACTTAAAGAAAATAAATATATATGGCATTGAGTATGTCAATTTGTTTTGGTTTTTAGCTGAATACTGTATTAAAAAGTGATTTAAAACTAATTTTACTAAAAGAAAATAAATTGATGTGGCATTGAGTATGTCAATTTATTATGGATTTTAGAAACTATTTTTCTCACCCCAGGGATAAAGTATTCTGTTTTTTAGGGTATTGTACGTTAACCATTCGACCACACGACCGATACATATACAGTTTTTAAAATAAAAAAAGGTCTTGGTGACGAACATATCACGGGTTCTAAACCTAGCTGGTAAAAAAACGTTCTTTATTAAAAGAGGGTTTACAGGATGTTAAATTTCAGTAAAACGGACACAAGATTTTTCAATCATTTAATTGACTCGCTGTCTCATAGTCGATACTGTTAAAAAAAACATAGATTTTGTATTTATGATTTTTATTACCGAGCCAAATTTAAAAAAACCTAGCCCGGTAAAAAAAGTATTCTGTTCCAACCAAACCGCCTATTTTTCAGTTACGAAGTGGCTAGTTCACCAGTCAGTGGGAAAACAAAGAAGACCACTTCTCCATCGTTTCGTGGCCAGAAGAAGAAATCCACTGATAGCACGACACCTGAACCAAGTGGACCTCCTGGGACACCTTACTACGTGAAAGGAGAGGTGCTGGCTGTTAGAAATGAAGACGGTATGGTTTGTTTTTTAAACCTTTTGTTATTCTATAGTATAGTTGCCAAATTTTTAGTTTGTCAACTGTTTACTATTCTTTGGGAGCACCACTGTCAACAACGCATTTCTTTTGTTTCCAGCTTTTAATGGTTTTCTAAAAATAAGGTAACACAGCAATAAACATAAATCACAGTAGAAAAACACAGGAAAATGTGAACACAATAATTAGGTAAAAAATAGAAAAACAAGTATACTTGCTGACTGTGTGGTGCAGCCAGTCTCTAATTTCCTTTGAATAACTTTAAAGTAAAACATGGCAAAATGATAAACTCAAAGTCACCTTGTGAACGCAACAAAAGTAACGCATGATTGATTTTGGAGGTTTAAATATAGAATTACATAAATTAATTGATTTAATACGAAATAGAGGTGATTGCAAATCAAAGCAACATAAAATAGGCTATTTTGACATCTTCATATAGGGTCGAGAAAAATTAACGGTTAACTATTTTTACGAATGGTTAATCGGTTAAAATTTGACGTGACGGTTAACCATTTTTAATTCACAGATTAGTTTACATCAGAAAAAATGCTCATATCCTTAAACCTGATGGTTGATTTAATATCTTACTTTGTACTTTTAGCTTATAGTTTTTTCGTTCTTTTGTTTTAACACTGAGCAGTTTTTGTTGAACGTTATTTTATTAACGGCTGCCCGACCTTAAACTTTCTTTGCCAAAAACGGTGCCGATTTGATGGTAGCTTAGAAAATCGGTTAACCGATTGTTGTTACATCAGTTATCCGTTTTTCAAATTAACCGTTAATTCCAGCCCTATAATTCTCCAAGTAATCCATTTTGCTCAAAGCAGTTATTCACCATGTAATTCACCCTTTGCTCAAAACAGCCTTTTTGTTGATTATATCAAGGTGGATTTTATCTGTGCATGTGTCCGAACAACATATTCACGGTAAGCAAGCCGTTCAAAGTGCAATGGCTTGACCAGGAGTCGGATTCAAAGACATACAAGCGCTCCTACTTCGATTACCTGCACTTCAACAGTGTTCTGTACTCCGGCGTTGTGCTTAAGAAAATTGACGGCAATAAGTTTACACTTCCTGAGGTGTGTACAGTCTGCTGGTTGAATCTGTAAGCTTCCCACCACCAGCATATGGCTGATCCTGTTTAAAACTACTTCAACTTGATACAGAAACAACATGCACACAGATTAGCGTATTTTACAGACTGTAAAGCTCTCCGACTATAAGGCGCACTGTCAATAAATTGCTTTGATTAGATTTTTGTCTATATACATAAGGCGCACCGGGCATAAGACGCAACTTTACAGTAGATTAGTTTATTGCGTAAGACAGTGATTCAGTAATTTAATAATAGTAAGTATACTAGTTTTGGGCACACAATCCCCTACACCCTTTCCATAATCCTATTGACCCCATTCAAATCTTAACCCTGTAACCCCCAAGTGCGTTGCAGGTCCAAGAAAAGAAGATTAATCACCGACTCGACAAATCGCTTCGTGGAGAGGAGGAAATCTCATCCGATTCGGACAGTAGTGATGATGATAGCAAGAAGATGACTAATCTGAAGAAAGCTGCCAAACAAAAGGAGGCTGAAGGTTGGTTAATTGTGATAGAAGCAAAGATTTGTGTTGGGGTGGATAGCAGTGTCACTGATACTACAAACCAACAATTGTTTTGACATACTTTTAACATACAAAAAACAAGGTGCTGCAGTAGAGCTGGGCGCCATTGATCAAAGTTGTATTATGGAATTACGCCAGCTCAATTACGTAATTCCGTAATTTTTGTAATTTTTTTATGACGTCATCGTTATTTAAACAAACAACCAAAAATGATTGTGTTTTTGGATGCATTTTGATACTAGACAAAGAGAATAAAACTTTAAACTTGACTTAAAAATCTAAACTAAACTGTTCGTTTGTCCCGTATTAAAACAAATACACACAGACACAAGTAAACAATCTGCAGATCGTGACGGCGTTGCCTTTTGTCTTGTCGCGCTGATTCCAGATAAGGAAATTGGCTCGAATCCAAGATCGCATGTATTTATCGCGAATTTGATTATTCCTATCGGTGGTTGGAATTATTTTTCTCGAACAAAAATGAACAAACAAAATAAATTTGCTAAGACTAAAACAAGGAATTGCTCAAAAAGTATATTTACAGCAACGTGCATATCCCATTTGAATAATTACGGACAGATGCGTAATTAGGTAATTTTGATTTAACGTCCGTAACGTAATTTAGACGTTTGTAATTATTTAAATGAACGTAATTTCATAATTACGCCCAGCTCTAACTGATACTAATCCTTTATACTGCTGCTTACTGCTTTAAAGTAAGTAATCATCATGTTAAGTTATCAGAGTGACTGATGTTAGCTGATGCAAATTGTTATTTCTGTACCTTGTATTTGTGATGTAGGACATGCTAATGAAGGGGAAGATAGCTCTAACTCACCTGAAGCCAAAGAATCAACTCCTAAAGTGAGAAAGGTAAATATTTTGTGTCATACAAATGTACTGTATCCTGTACATATGATCTAGACCACGAGTATGCAACTATTTTAGTTGATTGGCCAGATGTGGGAAAATAAAGTTCTTGCTGGGCCGGATTATTACATGAATAGTATTCAATATCTTAATTACAGGGTTTGGTTAGATACAGTTTGCGGCAGGTCAAAATCCCTTCACGGGCCAGACCCGGCCTTATGGCCGTATGTTGCCCTTGCCAGTTCTAGACTGTGTTTTCCTACATTTTAAATTTAAAGAAATAAAAAATTTGTACGGTCGTGTGGCCGAATGGTTTGTGCGACCGATACATATACCAACCCCTACAAAATCGGTCCAAGTAACAAGCCCATCATGGGTTCAAACCTCGGCTTGGTTAAAAAAAAAATTTAGTTTTGTTTAATCTTCTTAAACTTCAGCGCAAATCGTCCAAGGACACAGACTCGAGTAGAAAGTTGGGTAAAATCCAAATCCCTGGAGTCGCCACAACTGGGGTGAAACGGAAGTCGCAGAAATACGAAGTTGGAATTTCAAGCCCCAGTATCAGACTTTCGTCCCCCACTTCCGCTGTAAGTTCGTGTTGTTTTATTTCATGATCTTTCACCACAATTTAAGAACCTAAATTTACAATTGGGAGTCCATAGCACCACTGTACTTGCAGAAACAACAAATATTCATATTTAACCAACCAGATTGGTCTATATTTCACGACATACCAGGAGTTTGTTCAAATGAAATATCCTGGCCTTGACAATTATCAGGGCAAATAAATATCAATCAAACAGATACAAAACAGAAAATACACCCGTTTTTTGGAGAAGTATTCCGAGTTTGATATATGCCACAATAATTAACTGAAATTTCTAGTCAGTACAGTCGTTACTATTCCTTTGTTGGTGGAAGGCACTAATGTTGCTTACATGGTTTAAGGCAGTGGTTCTTAAACTTTTTCAGTCGCGCCCCCCTTAAGATTTGTGATTCATGCTCACGCCTCACCTACTCAAAAATCAAATTTACGAAAAATAGAACAATAATTTTTTTGCCATTAAAACGACGTGTTAAAGTGAAAACAGGTTGACAACCCCAGCGGAGAAGAAAGGCGAAGCATATAACGATGTGTCGATATAAATTAGACAGCGAAAATTGAAACAGTAATGAATTATAGCCCAGACAAAATTGTTTTTTAAAACTAGGTCACAGATTAATCTATTGGATTATTGTTAACAAGAAATATGAGGTTTGACTGTAATATAGAGGTGTTTTTCATCAATATGTCACTGTTCACGCCTCCCCAGTTTAATGAACCCCTGGTTCGGTACCTCTAAATACTACAGGACCGCTTGGAGCGCTTGGATCGCATGGAGCGCTTAAATCGCTTGGATCGCTTGGATCGCTTGGATCGCTTACTATACTTCGTAATTACAAAAGTCAAGATATTAATGTTAGGGTTGGGGTTAAAGTTAGTTTTGGGGTTGAGATTAGTGTTTGGGACAGGGTTAGAATTACTTTCCATAGCAATTTAAGTGATCCAAGCGATCCAAGCGGTCCTGTAGTATTTAGAGGCACCCCCCTGGTTTAAGGGGTGAGACCCAACAGGGTAGCAATATCTTGTGTATTCCATAATATTCAACACACTGTGATATCTAGAGTAACCTAACTGTTCACAGCGCAAACTATGACAGTTGCCAATGTTGTAAAATCCCTTAACGATTGAAAGTTGTATGAAGGAAATTTACAATGCATCACATTCTGTCCATGCAGGGTAAGACTGGAAGTTCTGGAGCTACAATTGCAAAACCACGTGGCAGACCTAGAAAATCGACCCAACCCAAAGTTGTAAGTTATATATTCTGACTGTGTGCTGCAGTGTTAACGTAGGACTGTGATAAAAACTGTAAAAAAACTGGTGCCAAAGGGATATTATTATGTCATCAGCTGTCAACCTTAAAAGAGGAATGTCCGTTTTGGTCCATGATATAAATGGTGCCTGATTTTTTTTCACTTTTTTTTACATTCAAGTGGTCGCAATTTGCGGATTAATGGGTTCTACTGAATTCAAGGAACATGTCTATCATATACAACACACTGCAATAGCTCCGGTAACCCGACGGTGGGCGCGAGGTGATCTGACGATTTCTCGTGTGTTAACCCCCTTGGTTTTCCCATCCACGGGGATAAACATAAACATCCAAACCATCCAGGAGGATACGAACAACATACTGAGCAGCGACGCAGGTGGTTCGGTGCGCTACATGATCAACCCGGACGTCATGCAGAAGATGCAACCAAAATCACATCGCAGCAACGACAACCTCATTCCAAACCAAGCCATCGACGTGGTCACCAAGGACCCAGCGTTTGATTTACGGTGAGTCAAATGCTAAATTGTCAGAATAATAAAGTTATTTTTTTTGTATTATTCCTGGCTATTTTTGATCATTTTATGGACATTTTTTACATGCAATTTAAAAGACCTTTTATAATTTTAGTTTTTTACAGTTTTCTGACCATAAGTGTCCGCGTAGTACTGTTTGTCACACTTTTTTTCTCTGGTATTTTTGCAAGTCTAATTAAGTAAGAACTTTAACATAGAAAAGACCCAGCGTTTGATTTACGGTGAGTCAAGTGCTAAATTGCCAGCATAATAAAGTTATTTTGTTTGTAATATTCCAAATATAAAAAATCCGCTAAAAGATGTTTGCTTGGGCAAAAAGTTTAACTGATTTTGGTTAATTTTCGACCTGTGTTTACAAGCCTTAAATGACCATAAGTGTCCATGTAGCACTGTTGGTGTATTATCGTGTATTTTAGAACTGTTGAGAGTCTGTGGTCAAGTAAAATTTCAGGTAGCTTTAGCTCAAAAAAGAACAAAAATCTCACCTTTTTGTTTTTAAAAATTTTGTTTAGCTCCGCTAACCCAACGGTAGGCGCAAGGTGATCTGACGATTGCCCGTGTGTTAACCCCATTGGTTTTCCCATTCACAGGGATAAACATGAATACCCTATCCTATCCTAAAGCCTGTTAATCTTCCCCTCCTTTCCAGGCACACAGAATCCCACTTGCCCAAGGTGAAACTGCCAATCAGGGCCGCCATACTGCAGGATGTGGTGGAGATGGAATCGTTGCTCAAAGATGCCACCAACCTTCCCAACGTAAGCTCCCATATATATATATATTGATGGGCATTGTTTTATACCTTCTGGATGGTTTTGCAGATTGTTTACTGTTTGGTGGGGAAATCTGTACAACTTTATTCATTTAATGGTGGTTTAATCAATTTAAGCTACATTAAGCTACATGTTTTAAATCTGGAAAGTATGGAAAACTTGGAAGAATTTATTTTTGTTATTGCTGCTGTTTTTGTTAAATCCATTGAATAACGAGTATCAAAGTGCTTTGCCTAAAAACTTTGACTACTCTGTGGCCTGCCACCACTGGTTGACCCAACTGCCTAGTCATTAATTGCTGTTTAATTCTGTTTAATATCTGTTAAAAATAAATCCTTGAACCCAACAGTTAGAAAGGTTTTGAATCAACTTAATGTATTCATACGCTTCATGCTATTGTGTACTGATAATAATCATTGTTTCTGCTCAGCTGTTCTGCAAAACCCGCTCGGTGGACGTCGCACTGACGGTGTTCCACTACGCTATGATGGCAGGTAATGTTGGGGTGCTGAGACAGCTTGCCGCTGAGTTGTCGAAACTTGGCAACTTCACCATCCCCCCCGACGCCACTCCAACCTCCATGCTGAAGGATACATGCGACACACAGTGAGTGGATTAAGTCAGGGTTAGAGCTGGGCAATTATCATGATCATAAATTTGTGTGAATGAGCATCATGTCAATGATCGTTTGGTTAAATGTTTAATGCAACCTATAACAATCATTTAAAAAAACAACTTTAATTTATGTTATGTCCCATAAAAGTTTTTGTTTTCATCTTTTCCATCACTGGCAATCATTCTCATTTCTAAATGGTCTTAACTTTCTGTGAATCTAATTCCAATCAACCAATGTGTTAGGTTAAGACTAAACTACACGTTATGATGAGATACTCTTGTGTTTTTGGTAATGGTTTTCCCAGTTCTTTGGTAATGGTTTTCCCAGTCTTAATGTAGAAATCTAAAGTTAATTTTATGAGTTGACTTCTGAAACCTACTTCAAATCAATACCAATACTCGGGGGAAAAAAAACTCGAAAAAAAAACTCAAAAAAAACTGTGTAGTTAAGCAAATGTCACCACCTTTGTATTTACAGAAATGGCTTTAAAGGAGAAGAGTTGTCAGCTGTTGATATAAGCAAAGGACTTAAGGAGGGAAACCATGCTTTTCTTAAGGTTGGTTTTCATTATTTCTTTAGTCAGGGCTTCTAGCACTTAATACATATAACATGTTATACCGTGATATCTTGGAACTGAAATAGATTGTTCTGTTTTTTTACGACCATTACTACTAATCTCATATGCTTCTGTGCAATTCATTCATTCATTCATTAGTATGGGCAGGTCCACGGTAGTACAGGGCCAGGAATTTAGGCCATAAAAGGCACATACTCCAGCGCCCCGAGCTAACATGGATCCGGGATATAGCGTTCAAGTCAGCCAGTGTCGTGAAGAGATTCGGTGCAATGGCATATTCATGATTTGATGGATTTAAATAGATCCTTAAATTTATACAAAATATAGCTTAATTATTTTTTCTTAGTAAAATTTTCTTTGTTATTTTATTTACTCAGCTTCATACCTACCTTTGTCTTTCCAGTGTGTTATTTGACTTGTTACTTCCAGGATATAAAGAATGTATACGATTCACCCTCTGCGTTAGCATCAGACATAGCTTACTTTGCTTGTTCCCATGGATTGAACCCCGATTTGCTGCAGCTGCTCACTGATATCTATCCCAAGACCAAAGACGCTGACATGAAGGTGCTTGATTGTTGATGAACTTTAGGTGTATAGAAATATATAGATTTGTGCATAGAAAGATATAGATTTATATTATATTGGCATGTGGCGTGGAGAATTTTGCATTATTGGACTTTTACATAGTAAGTGGACGTTCCAAAGTGGTTTTTATGTAAATATGAACAACCCAGGACTATTTAGCTGGTCTGATATAGGCAGTGCCTTGTCCAGTAAAAATGCTTACAGCAAAAAACAACAGTTATCTTTAAGCAAAGAGCCTAAAGCCATATCGGCACATATTTACAGGATTTACTGCTGGACAACATATACCGGGCGCTGGAGATGGGTCATCTTGAAACCGCCAACTTCCTGATCAAGTTGTCGCGTCAATCCACAAATTCCCCCGTCACCCCAGGCTCCCCTATATCCCCTGCCAACATACAGGGGTTTAATGACCTTCATGAGTTGACTTTGTGTCAGAACCCCAGTATCTCGACTTCTCTTATTGTAAGTAGTGTTGACTTCTCTTGTAGTAAGACGTGCTTACTTCTTTTAGAGCTGGGTGTAATTGATTAACGTTGCTTTAGGAATTACCAATTACGCCAGCTCAGTTTTTAAAAGTGATTCTTTAATTTTGATTTCACGTCCGTAACGTAATCTGACGTCCGTAATTACGTAACTGAACATTTCTCTTGTAGTATGTAGCGTTGACACGTATGTCTGTGAATTATGCTGTTTCTGTCGATAGCATTTTTATGTTAGAATCGGGGAAAATAGTTGGCAGTCTGTTTAAATAAAATCGTTTTCAGAAAATCGTTTTCCTTCAATTTTTTTATTTTCACAACAGAATTAATCTCTTATCCTTTCAGACAAAATACGGCAAAAAGAAAAGCGGTGACAGTTACAGGATCCAACCTGTGCACTGCGCCGCCTGCAACCCAAATGTCAATTGCCTGAAGCAGATCATATCAGTGGCCAAGGAGTGTCTTAATAGCATG
The DNA here is from genome assembly GCA_000149265.1 of Ciona savignyi. NCBI lineage: Eukaryota > Metazoa > Chordata > Ascidiacea > Phlebobranchia > Cionidae > Ciona > Ciona savignyi. The sequence goes on from CH003248.1 coordinate 111,902, forward strand.
GATGGTAGGAACAGAAGACCGATACATTATGCTGCAGCCTGTCCAGACACTCAGCCATTGGAATACTTGATTAACAAGTAAGATCTGTTTAGAAAACCACATTTGGCATAGAAACTTGTTTTTTGCTTATGTGTGCTTTTTTACTTTATGTTAATATTATTATGCGCCGTCTGCTATTTCATTATATATACTAATATTTTTTCGTTTTTTATACTAATATTTTATATTATTTTTAAAATGGCCTAAAAGTCTATCCTTCTCTGTTTAAAATGATACGCTATCTTTTTGGACAACAGAACAAAAATTCATAAAAAGGAAATTTTTTACCAAGGTTTGAAAAAGCAGGAAAAAACGGCAAAGCTACAGTAGTTAACCCACGTCGGCAGTTTACACATGATAGGACATTAGGAAAAAAACTAACATAATGTCCTTGTCACTTCATACCCATCATCCTCTTTCAGAGTCAGCATCGAGGAGCAGGACATCAACGGCATGACTCCCCTTATGGTAGCAGCCGAGGCCGGTAGAGATCGTAACGTCAATCTGCTGTTGAAGAACGCAAAGAACAGTCGGGTGCTGCATGTGGTGAATGTGGTTGAACGACCGGATCGAAGCAATCGATCAGCGATACATTACGCCGCCATCAATGGCCATGCGGTGGGTTTGGTTTGTGATGGGAATGATTGGGTTGCCGTCAGTAATCAGGTTTATGAGTCGTGTGGTCGATTGGTTATTGCGACAGATACATACTATACAAAATCAGCCCTAATGATGATCCTATCATGGGTTCGAAACTATGCTCGGAAAAAATAAAATAAAAAAATAAGGTTTATTGGGCTGGTTAAACAAGAACACTTAACTCATTTGTAAATTAAGGTGACTGGGTTTGTAGAATAAGCAGATAATATCTGTGACGTTTTCAGAACGTTACTTTATTCCATTTTTAGTCCAAAAGTTAAAAGAATTATTTCATTGAAAATGGTATAAAGTTATTTTGAAACTTCTCAATATAATTTGTACAATTTTGACTTGCTTATACTGTATTATATCGGTCCTCTGTATTATCTTTGACTCAAGAACTTAATGAGTAATGCGGGCAAAATTCAAAAATTGCTTTCATGGGTTTTCTATCTTTAACCCAACCATCCACTTTACCCAACCATTTAACCAACCATCCATTTTACCCTGCCATTTACCCAACCATTTAACCCAACCAGCCTTTTTACCCAAGA
>CH003248.1:114001-125081 GCA_000149265.1 Ciona savignyi
AATTTGAATAAACACATCTGGAAACACCCCCTGTCTGATCCAATAAAATCTATGAACCTTTTTTGCCAAAGTCTTTGCAAACTAAAATCGCAAATTGGTATATTTTGCTTATAGCATTAGCAACACATACTTTAACCTGGTGCATATCAGAGTGATATTAGCTCCCAGTAATGTTATATACAGAGCTTGTAACCAAAGATTGTTTGCAAACAATATGGAGAGATTAAAAGAGCCAGTTTTTTTTCCAAGAATGTTATTTTTTATTCTTTGTGGTGTTTTTTTTGTAATTTTCATTATAAAAGTTAAGTTTGTTTCCATGCCACCCCTAAGTTGTCTCCTATATACAAGATATAAAATCCATGTGATAAACGTGAACTACTCTCGCCCTAACTTCGCTCCACGTTGATTAGGACTACTTCAAACCTGTTCCCAACTCCGCTAACTAATGCATTGTAACGTTCAGTGTAGCATTGTGTACATTGTCAGTTTGCTGGTGTGAATTAACCTGTGCATTATATTATCTAGATTCGTAGTTAAATAAAGCCTACAATAAGTACATTAAACGTACCATAGGTCACAACAATGGGTAAATGGCTTAGATTTAGAACAAAATTGGCAGTGATCATATTTTTTAATTCTATATGTAAAATATTTAGTAATGATACAGTTTGTGGTGATTTAAAATGTACCACTACCCCGCGCCACCCTATTACTCATACATACGATATATAAAATCCACTTTTCAGGTGCTGACCCTAATGTGACGGATTCGTCCAACAACAGTGCGATCCACTATGCCGCAGCGTACGGCTGGTATCATTGTGTGGTTGTGTTGTTACAAGCGTCCGCTAACCCTGATGTCTACAATGATAGAAAGGTAATAAAAAAGGAGGGAAAGAGGGAAGGGGGAAAGGAGGGAAACTGCTCACTAAAATTACAGAAATTAATTTAAACCTTCTTTAAACACTAATCTCGACCCCAGAAATAACCTAAATCTTACCCTATGTTTAAAACTAACTCTTAATGTCATAATCTAGATTTTAGTGTGCAGTTTTCCCTCATAGTTTTTCCCTGTAATGAATACCCATTGTATATAATATATGCTGCAAAAAGGATTCCAGAGTAGGAATATTTTCGAATGATTATAATTCAAATAACAAATGAATTAAAATTTTTTAACCATTTTTGCAGTTCCCATTATTTAAACGACAACCGAATGTTTAAACTGTTTTTAACATTTATTTTTTCCCAAATATTACAGTATAATATTGTTATAACTTTTGGATCTTTTGGAGTACACAGCACGAAAAGACAAAACATGGGGTATAAAATAAGACACTCACTTACTGGTTGGTTATGTTAAAAAACGAAAATAGAAAGTGTAGTAATATTTAAGATCTCCATATAATGCCGGCTATATAAGAGCGAGGCATCTCTCTCATCAGTCTCTTTCCATCTCGACACACTTACAATAAATGACGTATTACCTAATGTTTGTTAAACACTACATGGTGTCAGAAGTTGGATGTCTATTTCAACAATCGCCGCGAAGAACCTTGGTTCTTGAGTTTGTTTTTTGTACTGTGATGATTGTTAAATTTTGTCTTATCAGAAGCATATACAGTGGTACACGATTAAACGACGGCTACTTACCCCCAGATGCCTCCCATCGGAGTAGCGTTGCTGAAGGATCATCGAGAGACTGCTCATCTTCTCGCCGAGCATCACGCTGATCCCAACTTCCGCGACGAACGAGGGCGCACTCTGGTGGCGAGGTTGCTCGCTGAGGAACCGTTGTCGTGGCAACTCGTGGATCGGATCTCGTATCTGCTCGAGACCTACAAACCAGATGTAAACGCACAAGATGTGCAGGGAATGGGACCGGTATGTTGCTTGATAAGTTGCATTTGTGAAAATTTTGTGAAACCTTTTGTTTGGTTACCTTTTAATATCGAGTTTAAGCACTTTAAACCAATTCGAAAGAAGCAAAGTTTTTTAATGCCTTCTACTGTGACTTTTTTAAACATTTAAACTAAATCTTTTAAAAAAACCTTAATCCGGCCACTTTTAATCGCTTAAAGTTCATAAACTTTGGAGTTTAGCATTCAGACTAAAATATATTTTTATAAAACTTAATTTTTTTTGTTAGATTCACAACTTGTCAGCAAACTCGGTCCGCTGTGGTAAGAACAAGGAGACAGATGCGGAGAAGCAAGCTGTCAGTTTGTACTTGGCCGAAATGCTGCTGGACAGAGCGGTTGAATTGAACATGGCCGACTATCGCGGTCGTCTTCCTTTGTATTTTGCCGTCGAAGACGTAAGTCTGTCTCAGCTTGGTTTTGCCTGTGTTTTGAGATGAAAGCATGTGACAGAGGCTTGGATACAAAAAAAAGTTTCTGGTTGTATCATGTTTTTATTTTTAAACACCTGGTTTAGAGCACTTTTATAAAGAAAATAAGATTTAATTTTTGGATAAAATCCAAACTAAATTATATTGCATAAACAGCTGTGGGTTGTAAATAAGATATTTAAATCAACATTTCGGTTTCTTCATATAACTAAGAATAGACTGGTATTGTGGGATTGTCTTAACAACAATGAACAACCATCGGTTGACATAACGAGCTTATATTATAATACAATAATCATTACTTTCTTTCCTTAGTTTTTGTTTTCCATATTTCAGCTAAGTAATGCACTTGTGAAGAATTTTGAAATTTGATAATAAATGTGCTTTAATGACCATCATTTTTTCCATATACTTTTTCTGTTTTTTGATAATTAATTACAAAGGTTTTAAATATTTAAATAGGTAAGGCAAAAAAAAACTAAATAAACTAGCTTAATGATTTTTTTTACCAATTTTAAAATACTTTAATAATTAAATTGTAAGCTATGTAGTGCATTGGATGTAATTTCAAGAACTGCTGGAATATCAGCTTACACTGTATTAAACCCGCATTTTTCCAAAAAAATAATATTTTTAGATGAACGTGGCACTAGTCGAGTTCTTTGTCCGGCGTGGCACGCACTGCCCACGTAGCACCAACTCATCAGGGGACAACGTGTTGCACATGCTGGCCAAGAATTGGAACCAAGGAAACATGGCCGACATTGTGTTCGGCCTCGTAAACATGGTGCGAATTTATATATTTTATTTTGCTGTCTCCCGAATTAATAATAAGACGCCCGGATATATATATATATATATATAGTCTACCAGATTTATATATAGTCTCCCAGATTTATATATAGTCTTCCAGATTTATATATAATCTCCCAGATTAAAACAGTTTTACTTACAACTACATATCTCGCAGATTTAATTGCTGTTAATGATTTGTTGGGTTTACCATTTGTTATTATTGTATTGCAATTTTCAACCCTCTATTTTACGGAAAATATTAATATTGTTGGCATTATTAAATTGCTGATAAGGATTCGTTGGGCTTTACCCATTGTTATTATTTGACCGCAATTTTTAACGCAATTTTATTTAACGCAATTTTTATATTTATTTTTTATAGAAAATTACTGATACAGTGGTGTTAAATTGCTGTTAGGAATTAGTTGATGGGTTTAATATTTGTTATTGCTAACCAGGTATTGCAATTTTGAAAAAATCTACTATTAAAAAAATACTTGTTATATGCTTGGCCAAGGTTATGAGTGAAATGATTGACTGAGCCCAATAGGATTACAGCACTACCCATTGTGCATAATATCTGACTCTGTGTTATTTCTTTTTTTATTTTTTTTCCTAAACGGATTTGTTTTATTTATTTTTTCTAAAATTTGTTTTTTCCCAAACGGATTATATGCCAAAATTATTCGATTCGTAATAACTAAAAATAACTCAATTTAATGAAATATCATTGTAGACTTCGCAAACTGTGCAAGAGCTTGCAGGAAGGAGAAATAAATACGGCTTCACACCTTTGCTTCTGCTGTCCAAGACCATTGCAGATGTGAGTAAATTACATGGCATTGTTGTTTCTGTGTGTGAATAATATTGCAGAGGCAGTCGAGAGCTTGTGGCTATCGAGATAGTTCAAAGAACCACAGCAGTTCAGGTCATTTTAATTAACCCTTATTCCCTTATTCAAATAGATACGAAACATAATAAATTAGAAAACTAATAAAAACAAATCTGCAAACTAACACATCCTGCTGGTTTGCAATCAAAGTAAAAATGAACAACATACAAGGTTAACTAAAAAGTGAGAACGTGGCATGTGCACTCATGCTAAACATTAAAAGAAAGAACATACAAAACATAAAAACAGCAATGTTGCCTACAAGCCATGGTGCAACAAGTATATTTCGTGGGAATGAATTTGCGGTATTAGTTTGTACCTTGTATTTTGTGTATGTATGTTAAAACATTTTTTGGTTTGTTTAAAATTAAGGCTTTAAGTAACTATGTCATCATTTAAGTTAACGATGATTTTTCAATTTTAAGTTTGAATAATTAATTTTTATTCATACTCATCAACTTTTAAGCGAACAGAAATCATCTAAACAATTTTCATTATTAAATTCAATAATAAAATGCCTTTGATCAAATCTGACAATTTAATTGTGAATTCAAAAAATAATCTAAAGTCTTTTTCCATTTGAAAAAGTCATTGTTCATTTTTCAAATTTGAATATTGATTTTACAGTAGCCCTCTCACCCCCATTTAAGTCCTCTAATGTGCATACATTGATTTTACAGCATAGCAAACCAAGCTCAGATACATCCGATAATGCAGAAAACTTATCCAAAAAACTGGTAAGAAAGGGTTATTTATTCTCTTCTATAGGTCAGTTATTTCAAGTTTGCTTTACTAAAAAAAGGAAAATTTTTAGAAAAATTTAGGAATTTTTTATCTATGTGGAAAATTTTTATTTGTTTTAATATTGGTCGAGCTGATCGAGGTTAAAAATTAAATTAATATTCAGTTGCTAAATATTGGAATGATTTTGCCAAATAGTGCGGTGTCTATACTAGTTTGCATTCACCAGATTATTAATAGCCATTTCTGTTACAGCTTAAACTTAGTTGAAAAAATACCACTAATGTCAGCGTTTTTCCTTTTTCCTCTTTTTTTAATTTTTTATTTACTGGGCTAAGTTTCGTACCCATGATGCGTTTTTTGGTTTCACAGTCTCTGTATTGAATCGGTGTATCGGTTGCAGTAACCATTTGACCACACACGATGGGCAACACTAAAAGAAGGGAAACTGCTCACTAAAACTATGAAAACTAATTTTAACACTACCCTAAACACTGATCTCGACCCCAGAACCAACCCTACCTCCAACCACATGTTTAAAACTAACTCTAATGTCATTTTCTTTATTTTAATGTGCAGTTTCCCCCTTCCCGCTTAACCTCCTTTTAGTTTTCCCCCACACGATCATACTGAGTTTACCTTTTGTTTTTTACTCAGCCAAGTTTCGAACCCATGATGGGGCCATTCAGAACAACCGTTTTTTGTATAGTTGTCGATATATGTATCGGTCGCGTTAACCATTCCCTCACACGATCAAACAAGTTTCCCATTGTTCCCAGATGAAGAAGATGGAAGATCTTGCCTGCCCTCTACTGGAGGCGTTGGTCCTCGCAGCAAAGTCGGACGTAAGCGTCATCGTGGGGCGCACTCGGCGGAATTATCGGAATATTGCCGACGAAGGAAAATCAGCAGCTCACTATTTAAGCAAAGCAACAGTGGACAAGGTGATATAGAATGTTTAGCTGCAGTTTTCAAAATTCGTTTTCTTAGTCCACGGCAAATTGCCGTGGGTCTATAACCAGCACTTACTTTGGTTAATTTGGCTAAAGTCCACGGCAAACCCCACCGCAATTGCCTTTTGTCCTGGGGTATTTCGAGGACTAAGCTGTGTAGATTTTCCATTAGTAGCGGTTACTCTAGGACGGTGGTTTACAGCCCTTTCATAAGGCTCCAAGGTTTCACAGCTATTTTGCGGGTGACAATAAGTTTAATACGAATAAGATAATTTAAGACATGGACACTTTAAAAATTTTAAAGGGTTTATCACTTTAAAAGGGTTGGGAACCACTGGTCTAGGCTGTCGGCCTCAATGGACATAGAAAAAAGTTTATGGACACTTCTATAGTATTGAAAGATATAGAAAGTTTATGCGCACTTAAATAGTATGGAAAGATATAGAAAGTTTATGCGCACTTAAATAGTATGGAAAGATATAGAAAGGTTATGCACACTTAAATAGCATTGAAAGATATAGAAAGTTTATGCACACTTAAATAGTATATAAAGATATAAAAAGGTTATGCACACTTAAATAGTATGAAAAGATATAGAAAGGTTATGCACACTTAAATAGTATGGAAAGATATAGAAAGGCTATGCACACTTAAATAGTATGAAAAGATATAGAAAGGTTATGCACACTTAAATAGTATGGAAAGATATAGAAAGGTTATGCACACTTAAATAGCATGGAAAGATATAGAAAGGTTATGCACACTTAAATAGCATGGAAAGATATAGAAAGGTTATGCACACTTAAATAGTATGAAAAGATATAGAAAGGTTATGCACACTTAAATAGTATGAAAAGATATAGAAAGGCTATGCACACTTAAATAGTATGGAAAGATATAAAAAGGTTATGCACACTTAAATAGTATGGAAAGATACAGAAAGGCTATGCACACTTAAATAGTATGGAAAGATATAGAAAGGCTATGCACCTTTAAATAGTATGGAAAGATATAGAAAGGTTATGCACACTTAAATAGCATGGAAAGATATAGAAAGGTTATCCACACTTAAATAGCATGGAAAGATATATAGAGGTTATGCACACTTAAATAGCATGGAAAGATATAGAAAGGTTATGCACACTTAAATAGCATGGAAAGATATAGAAAGGTTATCCACACTTAAATAGTATGGAAAGATATAGAAAGGTTATGTACACTTAAATAGCATGGAAAGATATAGAAAGGTTATACACACTTAAATAGCATGGAAAGATATAGAAAGGTTATGTACACTTAAATAGCATGGAAAGATATAGAAAGGTTATGCACACTTAAATAGTATGAAAAGATATAGAAAGGTTATGCACACTTAAATAGTATGGAAAGATATAGAAAGGTTATGCACACTTAAATAGTATGGAAAGATATAGAAAGGTTATGCACACTTAAATAGTATGAAAAGATATAGAAAGGTTATGCACACTTAAATAGTTTGGAAAGATATAGAAAGGCTATGCACACTTAAATAGTTTGGAAAGATATAGAAAGGTTGTGCACACTTAAATAGCATGGAAAGATATAGAAAGGTTATGCACACTTAAATAGTATGAAAAGATATAGAAAGGCTATGCACACTTAAAGAGTATGGAAAGATATAGAAAGGTTATGCACACTTAAATAGTATGGAAAGATATAGAAAGGCTATGCACACTTAAATAAGACATTCACATAATAGCACTGAAACACCCATCAAACCCAGGATTGCAAAGTTCTCGCCTGTTTACTTCGCCACAAGCCACGATTGGACGTTCTCGACCAACAAGGGGCTTCCCCCCTTGTAACGGCCCTGCTGAACCGGAACTGCCGAGCGGTCCAGATGTTGCTCGACGTGGGGGCTCAACCCAACTCTGCTCCAACAATAAGAAGCACAAGTACCCCACTGCCCCACTTATTCTCGCCGTTTCCAGGCATGGGTGAGTTTGCTTTGTTTTATTTCAATGTGCAATTTGAACTTGGTCTTTGGGGTGTTGTAACAATTTATTTTTCTTCTAAATTCATTTTTCTTCTAAATTTGACACAATGTGTTAAATATGACACTTTTTTAACCCAATAAGCTGTTCGTTATCAAAATCTGCTATGTGTCATGTCCTAAGACATAATGGTAGATGGTTCCGATCCCAACACCTTCTGACAGTCCAACACAAATTGACTCTCACAGACCTGGTGAAAAGAGCTTGCTGCCGGCGATACGAGCGCTGCTACGCACGATATCTGACATAAAGTTGGTCGCCCCCGACCCTCGTAATGGCCGCACTGCACTCATGTACGCAGTGGAGAAGGAAGAAGGTTTGTATTACGTGGCGCTCTCATTAATTTCGATCTTTTTGTGCATTTGCTACGCTAAGTAAAAAAGAAAAACATTTTTGTGGGAAAACTGGGGAAAACTAAAAGGAGGGAAAGCGGAAAGAAGGGAAACCGCACACTAAAATGAAGATTATGACATTAAGAGTTGGTTTTAAACATGATGTTGGAGTTATGGTTAGTTCTGGTGTTAAGATTAGTGTTCAGGGGAGGGTAAATTAGTTTCCGTTATTTTAGTGAGAAGTTTTCCTCCTTCCCTCCTTTTAGTGTAGCCTTTTGAATCTTTTTGTGCATTTGCTTTGCTAAGTAAAGAAAAAAGAGCCATTATGGGTTATCTGTATTGTAACCGGTAGTGTTTGTAACAAGCTTCTGGACAACTAATGGGGTCGTCAATCAAGTTGACATTTTTTTAATTGTATATTATATAAATATAATATTGATGTTTTGTAAAACTAGTCGTTTTTTAATATTTTTGCAACCATATCACTGTAATATTGTTGTTGATGTTATCTTACTTAAATAAAAGAAGGAAAAAATTCTGACTTAAATAAACTAATACAATTTAAATTAAACTGCGATAAAAATCGAACACATAGAAAACGACCTTGTTAACGCAATTTAACATGCTAAATAAAGAGCTCTTAAAAACATTATACAGCTATATTATTGTGCTGTAATGCGAGTGTTTTTTTTTCCATTTTGTTGAAATTATCACTAACAATATTGTTGATATTACCTTACTTAAAATATAGAAATCTTAAAATATTACCTTACTTAAAATATAAAAATCTTAAAATTACTTAAAATATACCTTACTTAAAATATAGAAATCTTAAAATTACTTAAAATATAGAAATCTTAAAATTACTTAAAATATAGAAATCTTAAAATTACTTAAAATATAGAAATCTTAAAATTACTTAAAATATAGAAATCGATCTGGTCAATGCACTGCTCGAGAAACAAGCTTCACTGAACGAGACGGACGCCCAAGGACGAACTCCTCTCCATCTTGCAGTGAACGCTAGCGGCCCGTCATCTGCGCTCTTCGATATTCCTGATCTTCTCATCGAAAAAGGAGCCAGTTTGACTGTGGTGGATCAGTTTGGAAGGGTGCCTCTTCATTACGCTTACGTTAAGATTGGAAAGTAAGCAGAGTTTTTTATTTCACTAACTTTGTGTTGTATTTTTTTATTGGAGGCAGCGTAATGCCGTAGGTTATATAGCACGAAATACATGCAAGGAATGTGACATACCAAAGTAAATGATTATTACACACATGCGGGCATGATTACAGGGCATGCATGATAACAGGGCACAAAATAACCGTTTAAAAACCTGCACATATTACTACAGGGATACAAATTAACACATTTTCACAACACTTTGTCTAGGTAAAATAAAAACAATATTTAAATATGCTAAACTTTGGTCTTTTTGAGGTTATTGACCCACCTATTTATTTAGATTCGTGATAATATAGCAATCATTTTGTTGTGGAAATGTGGTAATTTCTATCCCTGTAGTAATATAGTAATACGTGCAGGATTCCAGACAGTTATTTTGTGCCCTGTAATCAATTATGCCCGCATGTGTGCAATTTACTTTGGTATGTAACATTGTTTGCGTGCATTTCTTGCTATATAACCCAACCTGTTTCGCTTTAATTTCATTCACAACGATTCACTACCAAGTACCTCCAATACAAGAATACAACACATGTTAAAATCGTAACTTAAAGCTTTTCACAAAACAAAGGAAGAAGGCATTCGCAAGAACATTCTTACATATAAAAACTTTAAATTCAGATTAGAAAATTCATACAAAACATGTAACCTGGAACAATAGCAACTTAAAATTTTCTTAAGTACCTCAAATACAAGAATACAACACATTTTAAACTTACAAGAATACAACACAAGTTTTTGCTTTTTCCACCAGAGAAAACGCGACATCAGACCAAGGATGCGATCCGATTGAGTTGACGACGCTGCTCACATCCGGCATGTCGGGCTCCGAGGTCGACATGGCTGACGGAAGTGGCCGAACTCCCTTGCACGAGGCTGCCCGAAGAGGCGCCATGATATGCTGCATGCACCTGGTCGAGCGGGGGGCGAATATCAACAGACAGGACTCAGATTGCAACTCGCCGCTCAGCTTGGCAGTGAAAAGTGGTCATAACAGGTTTGTTGGCGATATTGAACAATAATTTAACCCGGAAAATATTGATAAATAATTTAACCCAAAAGTCAGCAATTTTACCGATTATTGAACTATTTTAACTCTAAAGTCAGCAATTTTAGCGAATATTGAATAATAATTTAACCCGAAAAATATTGAACAATAGTTTAACCCGAAAGTCAACAATTTTACCGTTTATTGAACAAAAATTTAACCCTAAAGGCGACAATTTTACCATGTATTAAACAATAATTTAATCCGAAAAATATTGAACAATAATTTAACCCGAAAAATATTGAACAATAATTTAACCTAAAAGTCAACAATTTTACCATTTATTAAACAATAATTTAACCCGAAAAATATTGAACAATAATTTAACCCGAAAGTCCACAATTTTACCGTTTATTGAACAATAATTTAACCCGAAAAATATTAAACAAAATTTAACCCAAAAGTAAACAGTTTTACCGATTTTTGAACAATAATTTACCCCGAAAAATATTAAACAATAATTTAACCTAAAAGTCAACAATTTTACCATTTATTGAACAATAATTTAGCCCAAAAAATATTAAACAATAATTTAACCCGGAAAATTTTGAGCAATAATTTAACCCAAAAAATATTGAACAATAATTTAACCCGAAAGATATTGAACAATAATTTAACCTAAAAGTCAACAATTTTACCGTTTATTGAACAATAATTTAACCCAAAAGTCAGCAATTTTACCGATTATTGAACAATAATTTAACCCAAAAGTCGGCGAATTTTACCGATTAGTTGAACAATAATTTAACC
>CH003248.1:128807-139453 GCA_000149265.1 Ciona savignyi
TAACTCTTCGACGCTGCGAACAAGTTAAGAGCGCGGAGCTTAAGGGTGAAATTGCTATTCCGAACGACACTCGCAAATGACTCGCATTGGCTGACGCAAAAAGGAGAAATATGCGTCAAAACGTGAGAAAGGGGGATCGACCAAAACAACTTACGAGCGCAACCACGACTTACGAGCACGTAAATCCTTACAAGTTGCGCTTAGAATACCGCCCCTGGCAATTAATGTAGACGATAATATCGAAACACGTAAAAATCAGGTGATGCTTCATACTCTGACAAAATGCCAGGGTAGGCTGGCGTACCCTGCATACCTGCGTTCGGCGCCACTGCTTTTAACCCACACCAACCCCCCTCCAGGTTGTTTCTGGAGCACGATCGCAACAGCGGGGCTATCAACCGCACCCTGCAGGTTCCCCATGGACAACATCGAGGCAATCTCACCCACCACTGACCCTGCGGTCGCCGTCAACGATTATTTTAACGGGGAGATTGAAAGTCTCGTTATCAACCCACTCATCCGGGCCATTCAACTCAAAGCGCACAGGGTAAGAACTGGGGTGGTGATTTTTTTCGCCCTTGGGTGCTTTATAGGTATTGACAGAAATAGAATAGCCAAAATATCGGTATGTTGAACACTACTGTTTTATACAGCATCCCACCATATTCTAGTGCAATTAAACAATGTTCATGTTACGTTTTGTAAAAATTCAGTTTATGCCAGTTAGTATTTTACGAGGAGTTTAAAAGTGTACTTCTAATTTGATATATAATACGACAGACATAAATCGTGCTTGTGGTTATTAGCCTTGTTTGGATCATACACAACACACTGCAATAGCTCCGGTAACCCGACGATGGGCGCGAGGTGATCTGACGATTGCCTGTGTTAACCCCCTTGGTTTTCCCATTCACGGGGATAAACATGAATATCCTATCCTATCTTGATAATACCCAAACATCTTCAGGTTGTCGATATGTTGTTGGATTACAACGTAGACATCAACGCTCAAGTTGAAGGTTTGAAGAACCAAACACCACTCATGCTGGCAGTGCAACAGGTTGCGTAGTTAAAAAATCTGTTCTTTTTTACTTTTTCAGACCCATGTTTGATGGGGTTAAGTTATTACATTATTATTTAGAATCAGAAATAATATATTTTTAACCCTGCCTGATATAACCATGAACGGTTTAATGTGGTTTACTGTTTTAAATCTGCATTATGAAGAATTATCAATATATTTCTAGCCCTGCATTTAGTCAAAAAAATTACATATTTTAAACATTGCATTAGGGAGAAAACTAAAATGAGAGAAAGTGGGAAGGAGGGTAGAAGTGAAACTGCACACCAAAACGAATATTATGACATTGGAGTTCGTTTAAAACATGGGGTTGGAGTTAGCGTTAGTTCTGGGGTTGAGATTAGTCTAAAGGGTTAAAATTAATTTTCATAGTTTTGTTGAGCAGTTTTCCTCCTTCCCTCTTTTTAGCGTTGCCTTTTTATTAGCAGTCAAAAGTATTAATTTCAAACCCTGCATTGCGACCCACCATCAATATTAACTCCACATTTCCATCAAGAACGACGAGTACTTGGTGCGCAAACTGCTCTCCCACAAGACCCCTGTGTTGCTGTCGGCACTCGATAGTGACGAACGAACCGTGCTGCACCACGCAGCCAAACCACTGCCGTATGGTTACTGGGAAAATATGACAATCCTCAAGTAAGTTTTATCTACAATATGTAAATTATCCAAAGTGACCTGTTTGTTTTAAAGAAAGTTATTTGAATATCAATTGTTTGCATATTAGTACATCATTCGGGTTAAACCAGGCATGGGCGGCCCGTGATGGGATTTTTTTGACCAGCCCGCAGACAGTATCTAACCCTACCGTGTAATTAAGATATTGAATACTATTCATGTAATAATCCGGCCCACCAAGGACTTCATTTCCCCACATCTGGCCGCTGACTATAGAAGTTGCTCAACCCTGGGTTAAATAGTATATTCTTAAATTGATTTAATTTTTTGTTTTTTTGAGATATTTTGTGTGTTAATTATTGTATTTTTTAAGGTTTAAAAACAATTAAACCAATAAGTATTTGTTAAAGCTAATCTAGTTGTAAAAACTGTAGGGTACACTTTGATAAATCTATTAACAGTTGTTAAGATTGCTAGAGGTTCAAAAATATCAAAATGTCTACTAAAATAAAAGGAACACACAAAATACACTGTTAAATATTCCAAGCTTTCGTATATAGTTATAGACATTAAGTTTAACAGTTTGTGTACAACGGTATGAGTAGTTACATTATACACAATTTATTGGAATTTTAGGGGAGGAATTTGTGCATTTTATAGTTTGTGTTGTATGACACTAGGAAGATTTTTTAAAATTTTTGATTGATGACATTTGTTATTATTACCTAGTCCTACTTTCAGACCTATAGGCCTATATGCGTAACACTGAAGAGGTTTAGCAGTTGTATTATGCAGCATACTGAATAAACATTGCATTAATTTTTAAAATCAAATAAATGCATCTCTGAATATGTGTATTTCCTTATTTCGTCTAATATTGACTCGAATTGTGGGTACTTTATACGGTAGGGGAGGAATAAAAAGATTTAAAATAGGCAAAGGAAGGCACGCAACAAAAAAGGTTGAGAACCACTGCTTTAAACCATGTATTTGGGCAACATCTGCTAAATATACCAAGCTTTTGTACGTAGTTATAGACATTACGTAGTTATAGACATTAAGTTTAACAGTCTGCATGGTTTGAGTAGTTACAATATACACAATTTGTCATGTGATCAAATGGAATTTGTGATACAATAGACTCAACCTTGCTCTTTACAGGTCGCTGTTGGAACAAGGGGTGCCGGTGAACGAGCAGGATCGATTTGGGAAGAGCGCGTTGGATTACGCGGTTGAGGGAGGATCTGGGAGGATGTCAGATGAGCTACAGCGTGTGCTTGGCGTACCTGATGATCAAATTGTGAGTGCTTTTTCACAAACAATTTTGATTATTTTAAATTTATTTAATTATCGGGTGCTGCATAAAATGAGGGGAAGGGGAAAGGAAAAAGGGAAGGCGGGAGGAAGGGAAACTGATTAATAAAGTTAAACACTAATCTCGACCCATGAACTAACCCCAACTCCAACCCCATGTTTAAAACTAAGTCTAATTTCCTAATCTTTATTCTAATGTGCAGTTTCCCTTCTTCCCTCTTTTCCCTCCTTTTAGTTTTCTCCAGGAAAAAAGCAACCAAATTTATGTGCGTGGGTGTCTTATTTGACCTGAAACCTGCAAAAAGTTGGGGTTATTGATTCTATCCTTAACTTTTTGATGTTGTATGAAAAAATTAGGCAGAAAATTTTCAATTTTTACATTAAAATTTTAGTAAGCGATATTTTTTAACCTGTAGCAATCTAAACTGTTTGCTAGATGAATCAATTTTTTTTTTTTATTTAAATGCCCATTTACAACGTTTTTTGATTAAGTATCCATTGCTGTTAAATTTATCAAGTATCCCTTTCTCCCGACAGGTCAAAACCCAACCGTTTGTTTCAACCTACACAACCCACACCAGTTACAAATGATCTCTCTTTCTCGACAGGTCAAACCCAACCGGATCACGGCATCGATCTTCGACAACATCTTGTGGACGACACCGTTACCAGAGTTCGAGGTCGATGCGGTGACGATTCTCGATCGAATCCGCGAAGACGAACTCGAGAATGATGGAGGCCACCCAACCCCGAATCCTGATATCTTGTCGGGGCTTCGAGAAGCAGGGTGAGTTGGTGAAGCTGAATTTAATCTTAAAAATCTGAATTTAAAAATCTAAATTTAATCTAAAAAGTCTGAATTTAATATAAAAATTTCTGAAAAAATCTGAATTTAATCTAAAATTTTCAAGAAACGGTAAAAACCATGGTCATAAAGATAAAAATATACAATAAGAAAATTTTTGGAATAAATGTTAGAAAGTACTTGCAATTTTGCTTTCTACTGCAATATGTGTTGATTAGCTGGCAGTAGCCATTTATTACGTTCAAATAGCCCCCTGTGTATATCCAATGTGTATTTGTGTATAGTGTCCGACTGGTTAGTCTGGCGGTTTGGTGCGACGCATTTTAGCCGAAAGGTTGCAGGTTCTGAACTGGTCGCTATCTAGTCGGTTTTGTCCTTGGGCAAGGCACTAAACGGACATTGCTTAAACCCAGCAGATTAATGGGTTCTGCCAAAGAAGGAACATGTCTATCATATACAACACACTGCAATAGCTCCGGTAACCCAACGGTGGGCGCGAGGTGATCTGATGATTGCCCGTGTGTTAACCCCCGTGGTTTTCCCATTCACGGTGATAACACCAAACACCAATATCATATCCTATATTTATCGTTCCAGGGAAATAGTTTTCGATCCGACCGTCAATCGCCACTGTGACGTCTTCCTCATAGCAGTCGACGTGCAGCAATCCGGCAACGTGCAGTACAACTTCTTCCGAATGCAAGTAAGACCTGGTTCTGTTTAAAACTTAACCGTTACCACAACACCTTGAAATAACCACCTACTAGATATGTCTTTATCAGAATCAGCTCAGTTAGTAAAACTTTTCTAAAATCCATTATTTCGAATCTATATTTTCGATAAATTTAAAAAAAAAAAAAAAAAATTTTTGTTTTGACATAATTAAGAAAAAACATGTATGTTTAATGAATTAATTTCAATTTTTAGTTAAAATCAACATCACTGTGGATTGAAAAGTAAATTTTAACTTTTTATTTTTTAAATCAAAATTATATAAATAAAACCTATTTTGTTAATCAATAAATAATTTTAAATCATTTACAATTCGATTTTTGGAATGGACTTTCCTACGCTCAGTCCCACTGTATGGGGTTGTCTGGGTTTCATTTAGAATCATCCTGTAGTTTTGCCTCTTTTTTAACATTTTACATGTTTTTCACCTGTTACACCCAGTCCTACTGTGTGGAGTTTTCTGTGTTTCATTTAAAATCATTCATGTAGTTTTGCCTCCTTTTTAACATTTTTTTTTAATTTCCAACTTTTTAATAAATTTTACAAAACATTTTTTTTAAATCCAACTTATTTTTTTTTTTTAATCTCCAAGGTCATCCATCAAAAGGGAAAGAACCTTTACATGTTTTTCACCCGCTGGGGTTTGATTGGTGAGCGGGGTAACTGGCAGACGTCACCCTTCAACACCCCTGCTAATGCAATCAAGGAATTCGCCAAGTACTTTAAACTGAAAACTGCAAATGAATGGAGAACATTTAACAGGTTTGTTGATGGCAATTGAAGCTTAATTTTGTCCTCAAATATTTTGTTATTTTATATTTAAACATGTCTTACATTATAAAGGATGACTTTTTGAATATTTTCAATTTATTCTATGTGTTAGAGTATGTAGGTATGAATAAAGGTTTACTTTTATTTGCTGGGTCATTTAGGTTTTAAAATACGACTTTCGCCATATGACATACCTTTCCAACTTTGGGAAAGGAGAAAAAAATTTGGGTTGGTAATTGTCGGAAAACAATATTCCTGCAATTGATACAACCTAAAACAGTGTTACAACTTGAATAATTATAGAAAAGACATTACAACCATGATAATTTCTAATTATCCTGTCCCTGCAGTTGGGTTATAGAAGATTTTGTACTAAGTACAAACAATTTAAAATAATTTAAAGGGGAACTGAAGTTAATTTTAAGAATATCTTAATAAATGGAAAAAAATACGCTGATTTCAAAAATCAAATCAGTTTCTTCCAATATTTTGTTGTTAAAGAGTTATGAGCAAATATGCATTTTATTTTATGTTAGGGGATTTCCCGTATTACGTCACTGACGTTGTTGAGATTTCGTGCCTATATGCATTGTATACAATCATGTACCAGTTTAGAGGTGAATTAGTAACATAAGCGCCTGCAGGAGCGTTGTATTTTCGTTTTTTTATGGAGACTTAGCATAACACTTGTCATATAGCCTAACTGAACCAATGTACATGGTGACAGCTTACTTTAAGCGCGGTCATTCAGGCCTGCACGATCCTGGACCTAAGCTGAATGCTGAGGTATACAGGTCTCGTATTTAAATGACTTTAAAATAATAAGTCTTAGCAATTTATATCATAAATCATAGAAGTGAAGACAGAACAAGAAAACTAGAACAGGAGGCAGTAAACTGTAATTGCCAGCAATTTATAGAAATAAACCACCCATCAATCAAAGATCAGACTATGCGGTTGGAACAGCCTATTTCTTTCATGATTGTTGCTTTTCAATATATAGCCATAATCTGCAACGTAGACTAGAAATGTTGTTATTAACCCCTAGGCTACAAACTGAGAGTGTGAGAGATTTGGTATACATATGCATAGAAGTTTTAACAAATTTCTTTTGTTTTCTTCATTTCTAGAGTAAATTTAAGTTAATGTTGTAACACTAAAATGGATGACAGTTTTCAGCATTCTGGCATGGATGAAAGAAGTTTTATTGTACACAATAAAACAACACAAATTTAGTCATGTGCGTTTGAAGCAAGGAAAACGTCTGAAAGTATCTTTGAAGATGCAAGCCCCATAGAAGAAAATGTTTATTTAGAAACATTACCTATTGACATGACTTGGTGCCGTTGCAAAAACTGTATTCTTATGGACACACCGCATGAATGTACATGCATTTGTGCACAAAATAACGCCTGGACTTGCATTACTAAAAGCCCTTATTTTTCAATTATCTGCTTGGATAAAGAAGTTCTTGAAGTTGCACTTGATGTACTGGGTTGATCACTATGTTTAAAATCATAATCAGAAAAATTAAAAATTGTTGGAACTGTATTTTTCACCAAGTGGTTTGTTTTCATCATCTTGGCTACTCCATTGGAGTCAAATACAATTTTACTATGATAATCCTTGTCACAAATATGTGCACTACACACTGCGGTTCTTATTCCAGGTAGTTTAGAATGCTTGCATTGTTGTATCCATTGCTTCAACCTTTTTTTGTCGTTGTGAGGAAATCGATGGAAGAGCACAGGTGGATTGGAATTTCGAGTGCTGTAATAGGAATTTGTACATCCCGGAGCAAAACAATATGCTTCAATCACTCTTCCTTCCTTCTTAGTGGCTTAACTTTAGGCATTTTACAATATCTAATAAAAAGAACTAAATTAGAAATGTGGTATATTCTTATTAACTTATTTGGGTAGTTAAGTAAAGATCTATTATATATATTCTTCACTTACTTATCTGAGTGCTTGCTGTGTACTTATTGTCAGACTACACATCAGCTACTCAACTGTGGATTAACTGGTTTTTGCAATAAGTGGTATTCTCAACCAGTAGGCTAATGCTCAGTTTCAATAACAGCAGACATTAAATGCACCACATACACAACAGCAAAACATTATACAAACAGCCAAGGTAAACCATGAAAGAAATAGGCTTTTTTATTATTTATGATATAAATTGCTAAGACTTATTATTCTAAAGTCATTTAAATACGAGACCTGTATACCTCAGCATTCAGCTTAGGTCCAGGACCGTGCAGGCCTTAATGACCGCGCTTAAAGTAAGCTGTCACCATGTACATTGGTTCAGTAAGGCTATATGACAAGTGTTATGCTGTCTCCATAATAAAAACGAAAATACAACGCTCCTGCAGGCGCTTCTGTTACTAATTCACCTCTAAACTGGCACATGATTGTATACAATGCATATAGGCACGAAATCTCAACAACGTCAGTGACGTAATACGGGAAATCCCCTAACATAAAATGAAATACATATTTGCTCATAACTCTTTAACCAAAAATTATTGGAAGAAACTGATTTGATTTTTGAAATCAGCGTATTTTTTTCCATTTATTAAGATATTCTTAAAATCGACTTCAGTTCCCCTTTAAATATGACGGGACAACAACCTTTGCATCCAGTACTTTATTAATGATACTAGATCCAAATTTTACATTTACATTACATTAGTATGAGAGAGGGTCCACGGTAGCCACCGGGACCAGGAATTTAGGCCTAAACGAAGTTATAGACATTAAGTTAAATTTATTTTGGAAATCAACTTCTGTCTCTTTTCACATGTAAAAATAACAAAGTATGACATTACCCTAAACCAGTGGTTCTTGAACTTTCTTAGTCTCCCCCCTTGATGTTTGTCATTCGTGCTCTTGCCTCACCTAGCTTCAAAATCAAATTCAGGAAAATGGAACAATAATTTATTGGCCATTTTTCTGCTAAGTGTGAAGGATACAACTGTTTTTGGGAAACTAATTGTTGAATTTGGGGCTTTTTAACGGACAAAGCACATCGAAGATCTGCAGCGTTTGACCAATCTTTCACTGTCTTGCTCGCGCACCCCTTGTAAAGCATTTACTCCCTTAGTTTAAGAACCCCTGACCTAAACTTCCCAAATTCCCCATCCATCAGTTTCAAGCCACAGACGCGCAAATACCACTTGGTACCAGCCGATATACAGCGACAACGAGGAGTGGCAGACCTGGAATTCGATCTGCACACCGATATCCTATCTCAACTGCCGCAGGAGATTAAAGATGTCTATGCTGATCTGGTGGGTTCATTTTAAAGTTGTACAAAACGTTATTTTGTTTCCTGCCCTTTGTAGATTAGTTTTGTTTTTTAGACAAAAAAAACAGAATAGGATACTCATTTTACTGAATGGCTGAGGTAACAATTTATAGTTGTTTCCACACAAAGTTGCCCATTGTTAGAATATGAAAAAGTCAAATATTGCAAAAACTAGGGTAAAATATATAACTTGTTGTTTGTAAGGTTGGCAAAAAAAGCATAGGAGTTAATTAATGAGGTGGCCAGGGGTGGCATGCTAAAATGTGGATTGTCATTATATAAAATAAACTGTGCTTTGCGCACAATTTTTTTAACCATAACACAGCTTCTTAAGAGGTTTATTTAGCAGTATAAATTGTAGCTTATAATGAAACATGCTTATTTGGGTAATATTTGCCATATTTTTAACTGATTGCATCACCATATCTTTCTCATACATCAGTGATTCTTAAAACTTTTTTAAGTCGCGCCCCCTTGACGTTTGTTATTCATGTTCATGCCTCACCTAGTCTCAAAAATCAAACTCAAAAATGGAACAATAATTTATTTGCCATTTTCCTGCTTTGTGTGAAGGATGCAACTGTTTTAGGGAAACCAGTCATTTAATTAGCGTCGTTAAAGACAACGCACACCGAATATATGCTGCGTTTGTTAGAATCTCTCAGTGTCATGCTTGCGCCTCCCTTGTGAAGCTTTCATGCCTCCCAATGGGAACCTGCCCCCAGTTTAAGAATCCCTGTCTTAAATAAATAAAAAAAAGTCCAGAAAAGGATACAGTTTGCACCCTTGGTACCGATTTATTTCTATCCTTGGATTTTTTTGTTTTTTGTCATTCCTAGCATGGAAAGTCTAAATCATTACTCATAATTTGCAACCCCGCTAAGGTTTACTATTTAGCTCCGGTAACCCGACGGTGGTCGCGAGGTGATCTGATGATTGCCCGTGGGTTAACCCCCTTAGTTTTCCCATTTACGGGGATAAACATAAATATCCTATCTCATCTTGCATCCTCAGATCAATGTGGAAAGCATGAAAGAAGCCATGAAGGAAAGCACTAATGTCGATCCTGACGTGATGCCGTTCGGACGTCTGGAACGCGACCGACTATTACTGGGCATTGATATCTTGAACGAGATAAAGTGAGTTGTGCAACACTGTTTTTTATTTGTGTTTAGTTGTGCAACACTGTTTTTAATTTGTGTTTAGTTGTGCAACACTGTTTTTGATTTGTGTTTAGTTGTGCAACACTGTTTTTAATTTGTGTTTAGTTGTGCAACACTGTTTTTAATTTGTGTTTAGTTGTGCAACACTGTTTTTGATTTGTGTTTAGTTGTGCAACACTGTTTTTAATTTGTGTTTAGTTGTGCAACACTGTTTTTAATTTGTGTTTAGTTGTGCAACACTGTTTTTGATTTGTGTTTAGTTGTGCAACACTGTTTTTAATTTGTGTTTAGTTGTGCAACACTGTTTTTGATTTGTGTTTATGTTCTACGACTTAGTCCGTATATTTTCTTCAATTGTTGTGATTTTAACCTGAACCCAGCGGATTAATTGGTTTTACAAAACTGAAGGAACGTGTGAATCATACACAACCCACTGTAATAGCTCCGGTAACCCGACAGTGGGCGCAAGGTGATCTGACGATTGCCCGTGTGTTAACCTCCTTGGTTTTCCCTAAACATGAATATCCTATCCTTACCCAGTAATAGAAAAGTTATTGTGTTATCTTGTTTTACCAAGGGAACTGCTCAACGCCACAGTTGATATTAAGAAGAACGATCCACAAGATCAAATTCGACTGCAAAGAACTTTGGAGAAGGTAAATTTATTTGGCAGGGGGTCTTTAAAAGGATCCTGACACAAATCCACCAAATAGATCATAATGTGAAAGGGGATGTAAAAGGCTGAGGCTATATTTTAAATTGGGTATAAATGAAAACTAAGGTTACATTATGATTAAGGTTGTGCTAATGATGTATTGGATCTGGGGTTACATTGGGAATGAATTATATT
>CH003248.1:139553-190111 GCA_000149265.1 Ciona savignyi
TCTGGTCTACAATACAAAACCCAACAAATATTGGAATAATAGATAATATACTCCACACTTGGATATGCAATGCTGCTTGTATTCTGACTCGTGGGGAAAATCCACTTAAAAATTGGTCAACTTTTATCTTCAGTTGAATTTGTATTTTTTTAACTTTGAATACTTGGGCCAGATTTGAACCCAAGGATATCTCACTGTCAGTATATCTCTCTATGCTTACTATTTAATCATTACAAACAGATTATAATGATAAGTTTTACTCTTTTCCTCCTCGTAGTATCGCCTTTGATTCGGTCACCGTTCAGCCGACCACTGAATTCAGTTAATTTTTTTTTTCCCTCACTGTCAGTATATCTCTCCATGCTTACTATTCAGTCAATCCATTTCTTTAGATTTTTTTTTAACCGAGCCAAGTTTCGAACTCATGATGGGCTCGTCACTTGGATCATTTTTGTATAGGTCGGTCTATGTACCGGTCATGCTAACCATTCAGCCACACAACCAAACCCAATAATTTTTTTTTAATTATAATGGGTTCGTTGCTAAGGCCGTTTTTTGTATGTAAGTCAGTATATTTATATTAACCATTTGGCGACACGACGGTACCTGTTTCATCAGATCCAGCAAAGAAGCACGGAGTATTATCGCGTGCTGCCACCCCGTGGTGGGATATTCGACCGCATCCGACCGATAGGAGACAACGAAACTTTATCGAAACTCGTCCACCAAACCAAACGGCTCCTCGAGCTCGAATTCGCGAACAAAGTGTTGCTGGGAGCTCAGTACAGGATCAATGGTTTGTTTACAAATAACAGTCAATCTCTGGCAAGGTTGCCCATCCCAAAACAAACGGGTCTTTCTACCGTTTGTGTTGGACTTCGACTTACAGTGTTTTGGTCAAATGAGACGTTTCGTTTAATATAATCTTTGGGCTTCAATTTTAAATAAAATCTCAAATTTTCCGTACTTTAGCTGCAGATTTGGGTAACTATTTGAAATCCGGAAGGTAATGACTGCTTTTTGAGGAAAAAATCTAGATCCAATGCTAAAAGAGCAGACACTTGTTGTATTTTTTTAAAGACTCATTGCTATCTTCGATGCAATTTTTGTTAAAAAAATGCTATCAAACTGAGTAGGTTGTATCTGGAATACGACATCAAGTTTAAACCGATATGCCGATTACTGCTAATTTTACCCACATTTTATGTGAGCTATATTTCAATTTTTAGGAAAAAATTAATAACCACTGCCCTACACCAGCAGAACAAAATTTGTGCTTATGGTTTTTATTACCTGTAGTTGATCCAAGATCGCAATATGTGACGTTTTCTTTAGGACAGAAATGACCCATTGTATGAACCCAGCGGATTAATGGGTTTTACCAAATTAAAGGAACGTGTCTATCATATACAACACACTGCAATAGCTCCGGTAACCTAACGGTCGCAATATGTGATGTTTTCTTTAGGACAGAAATGACCCATTGCCTGAACCCAGCGAATTATTGGGTTTTACCAAATTAAAGGAACGTGTCTATCATATACAACACACTGCAATAGCTCCGGTAACCTAA
The DNA here is from genome assembly GCA_000149265.1 of Ciona savignyi. Taxonomy (NCBI): domain Eukaryota; kingdom Metazoa; phylum Chordata; class Ascidiacea; order Phlebobranchia; family Cionidae; genus Ciona; species Ciona savignyi. Next base: position 141,127 of record CH003248.1, read on the forward strand.
CGGTCGCAATATGTGATGTTTTCTTTACGACAGAAATGAACCCACTCGACTATGTGTACCGATCAGTTGGTTGCCACGTTCAACTGATGGAACCTGATTCAGATGAATCCCAGCATCTCCTGCAATGTCTGCACAACACAGGTATTTTCAATGAATCATAAATACAATGTCACATTTTTGCTGCAATGCTTGCATAACACAGGTATTTTCAGTGAATACAATGTCACATTTTGTTTAAATAATACAATGTCACATAAATACAGTGTCAATTTTTTTATCTTGAGCAGATTTAGAATATTCCCTAAGTGCGTTTAAGTAGTAAAACTGCCAAAAATCACCAAATAGATTATATAGCCCATACATGGATACCCATTGATGATTTGTATTCTAATTGGTGGGGAAATCCACTTTTAAAAATTGGTCAACCTTTATCTTTAGTTGAATTTGTATTTTTTTAATTTTAAACACTTTTTGAACCCAAGGAAACCTTACTGTCAGTATATCTCTTTATGCTTACTATTACTGCATCTGTTTCTTGAGATTTTCATAAGGCATAAATACAATGTCACATTTTTTTATTTTGAACAGATTCAGAATATTTCTTAAGTGCATTTAAGTAGTAAAATTGCCAAAATTGCTATTAACTAACCACTGTATGAGATTGGGATAACCTAATTTATATTCATTCACCAAGTTATTTTGTCTTAAATAATCAAATCACTGTTGAATTTTGTTTGCTTATTATTGTTATTTCGCTTTGGTTTGGCGGCCGCGTCCGCTATATTTTTAAATGATATCCTTTTTTTAATGACGTGTTTAAACGACTGTCTTTTCCTGTTCCAGTGTCACGTTTCGTTTGCCATTTTTTTATACTGGCGCAAAAAATGAATAAACTAAAACTAAACTAAACTAAACTATTGTAAGTAATTTAAATTTAAGTCACAGGAAAACACAACAAAGTTACGTACCGATATGGGACTTAGTTTATTGTTTTGTCTTGATATAATCTATAAGTCCTTTGTAACTACGATGGGTTGACTTTTAAACAACAGGTATCTAGGATATTAACATTTCTTTCGTACATGTCGTTTATTTTATGTGGATTTTTTGTACTTTGTACAAAAATATGAAATTTGAGCAACAATAGCAGTAAGAAAAGCAGAAAATGGTGAAATAACTGTTATCTTCAAAAAAACAGTTATCTAGACCATGTAATCTAACAAATGACAAAGATTTATTGCAATTCCATTTTTCCTTCTGGTAGATGTCGGGGCAACATGCCATGCCTGTCAAGTGTTTGACGATAAAAAAAAATAATAAAAATTAAAAATAAACGGACAAAAACAAAATGGGTTACATCCTTTTTAAATGGGAAAATACATCCGTTTTTTTAAATGGGACCCATAACACGCAAAAATTCTGCTATCACATAATCCCACCAAACTGTGCAGTAAATTGATCTCACTCCACAGGTCCATCGCTACACATTGATTGTATCTACCGGATCAACAGACCAGGAGAGGCGACCAGCATCGTAGATACTGGGTTGGGCAACTACAGAATGCTGTGGCACGGCACCAACATCCTGAACCTGATGTCCATATTGAGGTGCGGACTGCAACCTACTGAGGCACCTACTGCAGGGAATGTCCCACCCTTCGGCAAGGTTGGTGATTTTATTGGTTCTTTATTTTTCGCTTTATTTTTATTTTTTATTGCTTCTTTATTTTTGTTGCCTCTTTGTTACGGTAATGAACAATTATACGGAAAACACGCCAGACTAATTTATTTTGAGTGTGAAATACTGTGTAGTATTTTTTCATTTATTAAAAGTTGAAACTCTTATCTTAACTTGACCCTGCAACCAAGTTAATAAGAAATGTTAAATGTTCAACCGTTCGGCAAGTTTGGTGATTTTATTGATCCTTTATTTTATTTTTCGCTTTTTTTGCTACAGTTATGAAGATAACATTTTTTGTTAATTAGAAACACAAAAATATGGGTAGTGTGTTGCTTACTTTTTTGTATCACACAGTGTGTAGCCTATGCTGTATTATATCTTGGATGTTGCATTTTGTGTGCTGTATAGCTTTTATTGTACTTGTACATGATGTGTGTTGTTAGAGAGTATTCTTCTCGAAACTATAAGTTTTTAAAACTATAGGAATAACTTATCAGAATGCTATGAGTATTTTTCAAATATTAAAAGTTGAAACCCTTATTTTTACCGGACTCCCACCAAGTTCATGAGAAAAGTTTAAATTAATTAGGATAGGATAGGGCAATCGTCATATACACGGGCAAAGTTAACACACGGGCAATCGTCATATAACCTCGCGCCCACCGTGTTGTGCATGATAAACACGTTACTTCAATTTAGTAGAACCCATTAATCCACTGGGTTCAGGCAATGTCTGTAAGTGCTTTGCCCAAGACACAACCGACTAGCGACCAGGAAATTAGTTTTTTTTTAAATGTGTGTTCTTTTAACTATTGTTTTTAAAGGAGCATAAAACAAAACTAAATTAAAAGTAAACTAGAAATGTGTTTTTAATATATTTATAAAACTCGGGGTTGTGTATGTGATAAGTGTATTTTTCTTTAGTACCATAGAGGTCAAGTAATTCTTGATATGTCTCACCTACCCAGGGTATCTACATGTCAGACATGGCTGCAAGAGCTGCACAGGATTGCAAGAAATGGGGAAATGAAAAGAAATACATGCTGCTCTCACAGGTACATTGGAGATGTATTAACCTACGATTTAACCTAGAACCATCTGTAAAGCCTATGATTAACGTGTGCAACGTGACCAAAGCATATTTCGATCCTCATACTTGCAGATAGTACACCAGTATTTCTTGTAGATAGAAGTATGACATTAGTGTGGTATAGCAGTTGTTGCATTAAATTCTGCGATGCTTCAACTTATATTTTTAAAAAGCGATGTATATATGTGTTTTGCCATTACAGCATTGCAAGTCTCTTAATTCAGATAGAATCATGCTGACCATATTTGTGACTGAGAATTCTAGGATAAATCTCACGCCCACAGTTGGGCTGCTGAATATATTTCAGTCACAAGTTGTTGCGCAATCAACTTTGCAACTGAATGAGCTGTCAGCACAGTTCAATATCTTGGGTTTACCATGTCTTTCACATTCCAGGTTGCACTGGGCCACGTGAAGGAAATACGGGAAGGATCGGCCACTGACAATGAAGTCGCCAACTCTGTGATGGTGGCTGGGAAATACATCCCGAAACCTGGAAAGGAGCTCATTTTACCAGAAGGTTCGTAATATATTTTTTGAAATGTTCGTTTATGAAGATTAATGCAATTTTTATGTATCTTTGCGGGTGGGCAAATATGTACTGCAAGAATTATGTTCGATAATTGTCAAAAAAGTTATGCTTACGGTTCATTTGTGTTATCCTTCCAACGCTTATCTAAGTGACTTAAGGATAGGATATTCATTTTTTATCCCCGTGAATGGGAAAACCAAGGGGTTAACACACGAGCAATGGTCTGATTACCTTGCGTCCACCGTTGGGTTACCGGAGTTATTGCAGTATGTTGTGTATGATTCACACGTTCCTACAGTTTTGTAAAACCCATTAATCCGCTGGCTTCAGGCAATGTCCGTTAAGTGCCTTGCCCTAGGACACAACCGACTAGCTAGCGACAAGTTTCGAACCTGAAACCTTTCGACAGAAAGGCGACGCACTAAACCACTAGACTAATCTGTCGGATAAAAAATAGTTTAAGTCGTTTCCAAGTAGAATCCTCTGTTTCAACTTTCGTTTAATACATAGTAATACCAAACCACTGCCACTAAATTACAGGGGGTGCTATTTCACTCGGCGAAAAGACAAAGAATCCGAATCTAAGTGGAGTTACAAGCTCCCATAACGAGTATGTCGTCTACAGTGCTGATCAGGTACATGGACGTTAGATTAGGATATTTAGTTGTTTTTTTCCCGTTAGGAGAACAACACCAGTCGTTATAAAACGGCAACATTGGTGGTAGCCAACATACTTTCTCGTGCTTTGCTATTGCAGTGCATGTTTTAATATATGATTTGGATAGGATAGGATATTCATGTTTGGGAAAACCAAGGGGGTTAACACACAGGCAATCGTCAGATCACCTCGTGCTTATCATGCATTTAAAATATGCTTTGTCAAAGCATCATGTTCATCAACACTGCCAAACAAAAAGTGGTCAGGGATGTAGATCGAATTCAGCAAAATTTTAAATCTTGTTTCTGTCCACCACAGTCTACCCGGCTAATTGTTTAAAACGATATTAGAATGAATGTTGTTTATTGTGGCGGCTAGTTTTTTTTTTTTATTCCAATTTTTCATTGTCTGAAATGTAGCTGTAGGTGGTAGGTTTTGATCTCGCAATCTTCCCGCTAACGTAATGCAATCAACCGAAAAATTCAACTGTCTAACAACAATTTTCCTTGTACGGTGTGGTAGAATGCTTAACGAGACCGATACAGATGCCGACTCAAAAAACTAAAAAACAAAAATTAAAAAAGACTCAAAAAAATGTCCTAGTGTGGAGCCCATGGGTTCGCAACTTGGATCAGTAAAAAATATAAAAAAAAAACACAAAAAAACAACCGTTTTTCAAATCTACAGGTTTGTCTCCGTTACTTGATCCGTTTTGACGTGGCTGATGACGTCACCGCTGCCAACACGTCATCAAGTTCAAGCTCTTCTAAGGCGAAGTAGAAACAGACTTTGTAGCAAGCTGCCTGTTAATTCATCACTGCCATTTATACCTTCTAACGAGCGTTCGCCGCTGCCGCCATTGTAAATAGATTTTATCAGGATTCATGAATTGGGTTTTCAACTATTTTATATGATGATGATAATGATGTTAATTGTGCAAATCCAAGTCCACATTAAATGTTTGTTAAAATGAACGACTACGTTGCTTTAAATAAATGTTGTACAATGTGCAAGCTGGATATTGTCATCTTGTTTGCATAATAGCCACGGTAGTCTATTGTAGGGACAACACTAAAGGGACGGAAAGCGGGAAGGAGGGAAGGAGGGAAGCTGCTCCCTAAAACTATGGAAATTAATTTTAACCCTCCCCTAAACACTAATCTCGACCCCAGAACTAACCCTATCTCTTACCCCATGTTAAAACTAACTCTAATGTCATAATCTTCATTTTAGTGTGCGGTTTCCCTCCTTTTAGTTTTCCTTATTATAAAGACTAAACCAAGTACATATGAAGGTTTGCGATGTTGGCTAACAGTCTTACGTGCAGATTACTGCTTGTAGTGATGCAATACCAGAAAATGTAAAGTGGATAGGGTAAGATAGGATATTCATGTTTATCCTCCTGAGTGGGAAGCGCAATCGGCGTTAACGCCCGAGCAATCGTCAGATAACCTCACGCCCACCGTCGCGTTACAGGAATTAATTCAGTATGTTGTATAAAATACGACTGTTAATTTTGTTAACCCAATTATTCAACTGGGTTCAGGCAATGTCCGTTAAGTGCCTTGCCAGAGGATACGTGTATGTTACTGTGAACCAAAATTATGCAGTCAAACTAATATTGCTCATTTTAAGTGTGCCACTGAAATATAATAGAGTAACCGTTTTCATGTTTTTATCGTGGAAACAAAAAATAAACTAATATCAGGCTATTATTTTAGCTTAATGGCTTTGTATTGACTAGTGCGCTAAACCTTATGAGACTTCGATTCATTTTACATTCACTCGCTAATCTCAACATATGGATCACCTTAATCTTTTGTGCGCATTTCCGAATGTCTTTTTAATTTGTGCTAAATGACTTCTGCCGTGCGTTGCAGCCGAGGCCGCCGTGGGAATGCTAACAAAGGTGTACATACTTAAACGCAGGATGTACATTGATTATAATGCAGAATTAATAGCGAATGTTTTAATTATCATAAGCTAAGAAAAAGTTCGCTCGTTATATAAACCAGTATGGACAATACTAAACAAAGTTAGAGCAATAATGGAGTCGCGTACAAATGTAGGAGATCAAGACGGCAATCAACCTATTTTTGGTAAGCATTATCCATTATTTTCATGTTAAGGCAAATAGTTCGTAAAAATGAATATTGCGGAATTAATTCATGAAATTAATATGGCTTAATCAATTCACTTTAGTACGTTTATTTGTATTACGTTACAGCAGTGGTTCTCGATCTTTTTGACCCCGTGGCACACTCGAGACCAATTAAGAAACGAACGGGCGCACTTTGCATGGGAAGTCAAAACAATATGCTAAATACTTAAACAATTTAGGAAAAATTAAAAGTTTAATTTAAATAATTTCATCACCGAATTTTCAAATTTACTGTTTCTTGAGCGCTCTTGCTTTTCGGAAGTTAGTGTAGAACTAACGTTACAATGAAAAAGAACAACCTAGACACTAACTATTTAGTAGTTTATAATATATGTACCTTCTGTCGTAAATTTACGAAATGCAAGTGTGGCGCACCCAGCTAACCCCTGTCGCGCACCATTTGAGATACACTGCGTTACAGGTTAAGATATTCGTGTTTGTCCCGCGGGTGGGACACTATAGGTGTATTACCATACTGTAGTCATCACATTACCTCTTGACCACAGTCGGTTTACCAGAGCCTTTTTTAGTGTTGAATATGACTATTCTTTTTTGATTTGGCCCATTTAAATCACTGGGTTCAGACCATATCTATAGCTAAACGCCTTGCCGATTTCAGAATCAATAAAGAACGCATTGTCCAAATGGTAATTTACAAAAAAATTACTCAAAGAACGTAGCCTATTGTCCACCAAACTAGATAACTTTTGTTTTTTTGGTGTCTTCCTGTTTTGCTATAGTATCTTGCCACAGTTTGTTTTGTTAATTGTTGGATTTTCATTACCGCCATATTTGTTTTGGTAAAATATATATATATGTGTGTGTGTGTTTTCAAATTGTTGGTGGTAAACGCTGCTGCGAAAAAAAAATAAAAATTGTATTGTGTTGTCCAAATGGACATTTACAAAAAAATTACTCGTGACTACATTTTGCAGGGCATCCAAATTTTGGATTGAAATTTCCTTTTCCGTTCAGCGGAACTGGCAGAAGAAGAAACCGAACCAGTTTTCGCAACAGCAATTATTCATATTAGAGAGCGCATTCCAAATAACACAGTATCCCGACATTTTTTATCGAGATGCATTAGCGTCGAGGACATTGCTAACTGAAGCACGTATACAGGTAACGAATAATATTAATATTTATCCACGAATGTTACCATAACAGTTTTTATTTTTTTAAAGTTTTTTTTAAGTTTTTTTTTAAAGTTTTTTTTTAAAGTTTTTACTTTTTAAAAAAAAGTTTTTATTTGGTGTCAACAGGTTTGGTTTCAAAATAGAAGAGCTAAATTCAGAAAATTTCAACGGAAAAAGATATCGGAAAGAGGTCAGAACTGCGGCGAAAATACTACAGAAATGGCTTCGACATCAGAATACCAGCAATCTCACGGTTCTAACCAGGGAGCACCAACCAACCTAATGTGTCAAGATTCTATGCTGGCATTTAATCAGTTGTACCATCATTACAGCAGCGGTCACAGAGCTGTAAGGCATGCGTCAAATGAGAGCGAATCTGGTCTAAACCTTCCTTCCAACTCGGTGGTTGGGAGCTTAATGAACGCATTACATCTGCGGCAAAATTCGCCGTTTCAGGCCGGGAAAACGAGCTCAACCGTGGCGGCTGAACTGGCCAGCATTGCCGCCATGCGACATTGGGACGACCCGAGCAATAACACCAGCCAGTTTCTACTGCAAGCTTACAATCTCCCACGCGCACAAAATACGCCGGTTGACCTTTCTGAAGATAGAACAGAAGTCAGCGAAAGTGACGGAAAGCAAGAAGGAAATATTTCCAATCCGCAAAGCAGTTCTGATGAACTTGACTGAAATTTTGTTCGTGCGATAAACAAGCAATTATGTGGGGATGGAATTTTCTATTGTTTCATTTCGTATTCGTGTTTATTATGATTCCCTATGTGGGTTGTGAAACACTGTAGTCCATGACAGCTTGTAATATATTTATATATACCATAATTTCTTGGGCATAATCCGGGACAAACTCAAGCATTCCTAAACTGGGTCTGTCCCGGCCAAACTGGGACGTATGGTAGGTATATATATATTACGTATGAATTATCTCCGACTGTTTAATTTTTAACTCCAGTTAAAAATTAACTCTATTACAATACTGTAGTGTACTGCACTGTGTAGTTTGTGCTTGTGAATCTGTAATTACGAATAAGCGATCAACCAACACACGCAAAGAAGGGAAAGGGAAAAAGGCATTATAAACGCTTCGCTGAACACGTCGCCACAATGTTGAGTATATTATAATAATATAAAGGAGAATTTCCCACCTTTAAAGAGTGCCATTAAGGTCAAATTACGTACGAAACCTAAAGACGCGTTAAACAAAATCTGCGGCAATGTATTGTCATATACAGCGCACTATAGTAACTTCTGATTATCCCGTACTAATCCATCGGTATCTTTTTACTGATCTGTAAACTTCCCAGCGACAACCAAATTTTATGTATTTCTAAAGATGTTCTAAGTTTAAAACACGCTTAGTTTTGATTTTAAATCGTTTATACTTTAATGCCTTGGACGTAAAAACATCAATTACTATATTTGTCAGACCGCTTAGTCTGGCGGTTTAGAGTGTCGCCTTTCGATTGAAAGGTTGCCTGAACCCAGCGGGTTTTTGGATCCTACTAAATTGAAGGAACAAACGTATCATATACAACACACTGCAATAGCTCCGGTAACCCGACGATGGGCACGAGGTGATCCGACGATTGCCCGTGTGTTAATCCCCTTGGTTTTCCCATCCACGGGGATAAACATGAATATTTTATATATGAATTCTGTTTATTTGAATGATCTCGATTTTATCACCAAACGAAAAAAAAACAGAAATTTATCGAATTATTTTTTCATTTTTTCAACCAAGCCACGTTTCGAACCCATGATGGGTACGTTACTCGGACCATTTTTGTATAAGAGTCGGTATATGTATCGGTCAGGTTAGCCATTGAGTCCCACAACCGTACAGCAATTTATCGAATTAGCAATACCGTTGTAGTTAATTTCGAAAACTGTGTCATGTAGTTTGCTTTATTTTTTTATTGTCAAAGTTTTTTTCTAGTTTTGCATTCATTGATGTTTTATATTTGTTGTTATGTGAGTGACAATACTTTTTACGAATTATTTAAACTTGAAAAATGGCTTTCAAATGTGTTTAAACACAGTAATATTTTCCAGTCTAAGAATCCTAGGAAATGTCACATGGTTTTTACTTTTAATTTTCGTACAGTCTTTAGGTCAAAAGGGCATGCAAAAATGTATCAATCTGACAAACAGCTGTTCAGGCTATTTTGTTCCAGCCAGATGGTGCAATAAGCGTCGCAAGTCATTTTCGGAAATGAGGATACCCGGAATTGTACTGTCGTGTGGCCTAATGGTTAACGCGACCGATACATATACAAACTATTTAAAAAAACGGTTTAGAGGACGAGCCCATTATGGGTTCAAAACTTGAACCCGGTAAAAAGAAGATAAATAGAATTACATCATATTTGTCAATACTGAGATTTTTGTTTGGAATGTGTATTATGGCATTGTACCTGCAGCGCCGCTTTTTATAATTAATAAATTAATTTTTCGCTTCTCTATAAATGGATATTGGTTACTAATGTTATCGCTAACCGGAAAACGTGAAATTGTGAAGAGCCGTTGACGGCCGATCAATAATCTTTACTTTTTTGTAGTATTATTTGACAATTATGTTTATGATCTAACAGAAGTGCGGCTGAGTGGTAAACGCGACCGATAGATAGGTCGAATTCTATACAAAGGCGGTCTCAACAACTAGACCAAGGATTCGAAACTGAGCCCATTGAAAATCGTGTATATGTTACTACATCACTTAAAATACGTATGTGTTTTACTGATATATATATACTTGCTGGATTATTTAGCCTTATTGCTATACACAACAACTGTGTTTTTATTTTCGACGTGCAAAAAGTACAAAAAACCTGCTTCCCGAGATTTTGGTAAAAGGAAGTTATTCCAAGTACTTCAAATTTCCGCGTATAAAAGTCCAACATATGCCGTGTTTTCTCTAATCTTTTCTCTTCTATAGTATATTGTCTGATCGTTTATTATAACAATCGAGAGCGTGCGCTCGTTGCCATACAATGAAGAGATTTGGCATTAAAGTTAGCAGATGCTTATTCCGTTTTTCACTGAAGTACTTTGCTGGAATATGGGCTGCGATAGCGCTAGGATTTTTGTACTTTAGCTTGAAGTAGGTAACATGTTAGAATTTATAGATTACGGTTTATCTTCAAATGTATTTTTAGCAGCCAACCTCGGCATCGGTTATGCGCAAAGTGCGCACAGAAGGCAAACCAGGAAATACTTGATGTCATTAGGTCCACTTCATTCTATGATGACCATAACTGTAGGTTGTATCTATGAAATGTTTAGTTTTAGTTTAGTTTATTTATTTTTTAGGGTTTTACCTGGGTTTCCGTTTGCAACTTCTGCGGTAAATTATATCGGACTTATGTCTAACTAAGTTCGGTAAGTTTTATGATCCAATATTTTCAACCAGATTTTCGGTTTTAAAAATATAACTACTATAAATGACATATGGTAAAATTTCCCGTGAAATGAATCCTATGTTCTAATTCGCCATTAGTTTAGTTTATTTACTTTTTGCCCCAGTTTTTAAAAAATGGCAAACGAATATAATCACAACACAGGAACAAGAAAAGACGAGAAAACGAACAGTCGTTAAACAAGTCATTAAAAAAGATATAATTTAATAAATATAGCGGGACGCGGCCGCCAAACCTGCTTACATCTTACAACAAACTCCACATGTATTTTGATTTAGTGCCAGTTTCGAAGTCGGTCGTTGAAAGAGGGAAACTTACGAGAGATTTGCGCAACGACCTGATTGACATGTGGACGGCTATTGAACATAACTTCGTTCGACTGAAAGCTTTAAAGGACAAAACAGAGGGACATGTTATCTGCAAGGAACGTCTGAAGAGCCGATATTTGTGAGTAGCTGTTTCTTCAGGAATGATAAGATGTTAAGAATCTTGTTGTCTGTTGTTTTATGTCAGTGACTTGGTAATATGGGCAAGCGGTGTAAACACACGGACAATCGTCAGATTACCTTGCGACCCACAGTCGTTATACCATAGTAATTGATTTGTGCTGCATAGGATTACGAGGAATTGGATGTTTGATAGAAACCATTTATCCACTATGTTTAGTCGTCCGCGAATAGCCTTGCCCGTGTATATATAGACCATCTGACGGTTGGTTTCGATACCACAATCTTCAGCTGACGTCCTTTAATTTATACTAATCATGTTTTATTTTAGGGCGATGGATATAAAAATGGAAAAACTTCAAAGTTTTGATTCTGCTTGGCAAGCAAAAGGTTCAAGCAAAATGGCACTGGAGATTAAAAATCGAATAAACAACTTGCAGGTATCGGCTTAGGAGAGGATAGAATATTCATGTTTATCCCCGTGATTTGGAAAAGCAAGGAGGTTAACACACGGGCAATCGTCAGATCACCTCGCGCCCACTGTCTGGTTACCGGAGCTATTTCAGTGTGTTGTGTTTAATAGACACGCTTCTTCAATTTGGTAGAACCCATTAATCTGCTGGGTTCATGCAATGTCCGTTAAGTGCATTGTCCAAGGACACAACCGACTCGCTAGCGAACAGTTTTAAACCTACAACCTTTCTCCCGAAAGAGTATTTACAAAAGAAACAGTACCACTGAACAAACTACATTATATTATATATCGTTGCAGAATCCTTTAAAATGTACTGATTACGGGCAGCTGCAAGTACATGTAGAAGAATGCGGTTTTGGGTGTTTGATGCACGACCTTATTTCAAAGCTAAATATAGCAATCTCATACAACAAAACTTTAATTTTACTAACTGCCAACTCTGTGTACCTCCGATCTAAGAACATGAGCGACTTCTTGGAACCAGTCAGCGACAATTGCCCCGAACCAGCTGATGGAAAATGGTTCCAACCTCAAAGTAAGAATTTAGGGGTTAAAACATTAGTTGTGTCTGCTGTATTAACTTATTGGAGTAATGGGCGTTCTATAGACTAAATTCCTGGTCCCGGTGGCTACCGTGGACCCGCCCATGCATACTAATGTAATGCATTAAGTTATGTCTTATGGTTCAGACGCTCGTCCTATGAGTACCTAACCAATTAGACCAGTGGTTCTTAATCTGTGGGTAATTATCCAAGGGGCGTTTTGGCATTTTAAAAGGGGTAACATAAATTTTAGAATTAAAAAGAAGAAACTTCGATTGCAAATGTTGTCCTGTGCGTCTACTCTAAAAGCCTCTATATGTTATACTAATAACCATGCTATGTAATGTTTTTCTAAAATTAGGTAATTGATATCCATCAAAACATTTTGGGGGCAACAACAGAAAAAAGGTTAAGAACCACTGAACTAGAACATTAAGACAAAACACTTGGCTGAATTTAAACTATGTCGTTGCCTGCACGACATTATAGGATATTGTCAATTTCCGCATGCTCAACTGTATTGCACCGCACAAAATAGTATTGATCGCCATTCGCCAGCTGGTCGGTTGTATCCTTGAGCAAGGCACTTAACGGATATTACCTGAACCCAGCGTATTAATGGGTTCAACCAAATGGAAGGAACGTATGAATCATACACAACACACTGCAATAGCTCCGGTAACCCAACGGTGGGCGCGAAGTGATATGACGATTGCCCGTGTGGTAACCCTCTTGGTTTTCCCCTTCACGGGGATAAACATGAATATCCTATATATCCCCTATATTGTATTGCGGTCCATAATCAAATAAGAAATTCACCGTTCTTATCACGCAACTTTACCTAAATATACTCGCAGCTTACACTGAGATTGCCGCACACAAACATTGCTTCATACAAAGCGACATCACCGATAGATCCAACGCTTTTCGGTATCCCGCCATAACAGAGAAGATGTGGGCTGATATAGAAACATTCCATTCAACACCACTGGCTTGGTGGTCTGCGCAAATGCTCAACTTTCTTTTCAGACCGACACCGCAGTTGCAGGACAAAATTACCGCCTCCTCCAAAAAGTTTGACTTTTCCAACCCGATTGTAGGGTAAGTTATAAATTTACACAAAAGAGGGAATACGAATAAGGATATTAATGTTTATTGCCGTGAGTGGGAAAACCAAGGGGGTTAACACACGGGCAATTGTCAGATCACCTCGCGCCCATCGTCGTGTTACCGGAGCTATTGCAGTGTGTTATGTATGATTCACTTGTTCTTTTAATTTAGTAGAACCCAATAATCTGCTCGGTTTAAGGACACAACCGACCAGCTAGCGACCAGTTTTGAATCTGCAACCCTTTGTCTGAAATGCGACCCACCAAACCACCAGACTAACCGGTCGAACTACGAAAATATATATAAAGAGCATATAAAAAGCCGAAACCGACTTAACATACTTATATCTCATTTAATCAGTGTACACGTACGCCGCTTTGACAAGCTAACTGTATCTGGTGAGCACTCGGTATATCACTACCTGTACGAATACATGAAGCACGTAGAAGAGTGGTATGACAGATATGAATTGAAACAAGCATTAGACGGAAATAGCGACAAAGTGGAAAGAAGAGTATATTTGGCAACTGATGATCCGACCACATGGAACGAAACTTTACAGTGAGTCCTCCTATATATATCGTCCCGTTTATTCTATTTAACCTGTTTTTAATCCGTTATTTCCCTTTAAATTTATAACCGGATAAAGGGAAGGAGGGAAAACTGGGGGAAAAGGGGAAGGAGGGAAACTGCACACTAAAGGAGGCGTTCAACCTATTATTCTCCCTATCTCTCCAATGCAAACTGACCTCACAAAAACGGCTGTCACTCAAAATCCTGACATAGGAAGTCTTAGATTTTTTCACAATTTAAAATTGAAGCTTGGATCTGCAACCTAAACTCAAAACCCTACAAAATTTTGTTTAAAAATTTTAAGCCCATACCCCTATGTACATCGGCAACTTTTTTCCCAACAAAACAGCTAGCAGATGCACAATCAACACCTTTATTTCACAAAGCACTGCTCCACGATTACAAAACGTTACAGCTAAACGAGAACACTGGCGCGCAGCCTAGCACATGCTGCTTTCAACCAAACAAACGTTGGGGAATCACCACCATTGTTACTCAGCAAAACACTAGTTTAAAAACAATGACTCATGGAGGGTACCACTCGTCACATCCTGCCGTTCATAGAGGTCTTTAATTGGTTATACGCCATCTAAAACCCCAACTAACTATAAACGTCAATTCCTGCTTAGTGCTTCCGAGATTAGTTTATGTTATACCAACGCGAGATATTATCACAACTTCGCTTCACAGATTCTCCCAATATACTTTCGTTGGAAACATAGAATTCACTAAACGCGCAAGCAAATTCGAAACAAGAGACACCGGTACTGGATTGGAAGATATAATTATAGATATTACGCTGCTATCAAAGTGCCACTTTCTCGTCTGTACGCTGTCTTCGGAGGTAATGCTATTATAACCTTTTTAAACTAGTAAGAAACTTTATAAAATACAAACATGCATACATACATACAAATATATGCCAAATGCATTCTTTATTTTAGGCTACACGCGTTTATAAAGTAAAAAATCCAACAGGCTAGTGTAGTGGTTAAGTGCGTCGACTTACAGCCGATGGGTTGCAGATTCTAAATTGGTCGCTAGCTAGTCCGTTGTGTACTTAGGCAAGGCACTTTACGGGTATTGCCAGACCCCAGTGGCCGAATGGGTTCCACCAAATTGAAGGAACGTGTCAATCATACATAACACACTGCAATAGCTCCGGTAACCCGACGGTGGGCGCGAAGTATTCTGACCTTGGTTTTCCCAATTACCGGGATAAACACGAATATCCTATCCTATGCATATATATAAGATTGCACAAAAACTGCTCGAGCAGAAGGCCGCTTGTTCGCAATGCACCTTACAGACGTTTCATCAATCACTTGAATTCTTGTTATAATTCATTTGTTTACAACGTGAATTAGTTTGTAATTGCACAGATTTACCAGCCGCACAGGTTTAACATCCCTATGGAATAATAAATACAATATTGTATTTATTATTTAAATACATGTTTTAATAACGTGTCTTAACGATTGTTCTTTTGGTAGCATATTTATGTTTATTCCCGTTAGTCGAAATATGCGAAGAAAAATCATACGCGCCCACCGTCTGGTTACCGGTGTGTTGTGTAGTGAAACGTTCCTTTAGTTTTAGTACAACCCATTAAACCACTGAGTTTAAGCGTGTTCCGCTAAGTGCCTTGACCAAGGACATGACCCATCGGCTTGTGATTAGTTTCGAATCTGCATTCCTAGACAATCACCGTCACATAGTAACCAAATGAAACCGACGTGATTTAATATTTTAGATTGGGAGGGTAGCGATGGAGCTTAAACAATCAAGACATGATTCTGATGTTTTTTACGACGTACGATCGCTGGAATACGATTATGGCTTGACGGATGGCCCCAATAAAATACAGCTGGTGCAATATGCTAGTGGTGAGAAGGCGACGTCTGGAGAAATTCAGATACAGCCTGGGGATATGATTATTATGACAAGAAATTACTGGAATGGATTTTACTACGGAACGAACGTTCGGAGTGGCAAAAAGGGGTTGTACCCTACACACAAAGTCATAAACTTGCCAGCGTTAATCGAATTACCGAATGCGGCTGTGCTAAATACGCTGAAAGCGGTATATGAAAATTACCTCCCTTGGCTTTTTAATCAAATGATTTCATTTGAATGATTTTTGACACATATTTCCAACAAAAATATTGATTTTCTACTGTTTATTGTACAAAACAAAGTACCGAATAAATTTGCATCAATAGTCGTGAAGGCTGTTACGGTCGCAAATGATGCAGTTCCAAAAAATCAGATTTTACATATTAGAATATTAGAATTTATCGAAAATTTCTATTTTCCACTTTAGTGGGCTAAAGTAGACATTAATTTGCACTAACAATCCAGTACATAACTGTGATTTTACCACAAAAAATTTTAAAATAATGTTTAATAAATAAATAGATATTAATATCAAAAAAGTTATGATTTGAATGAATGGATAAAAGCAGGTTATGTGTGTCAATTCTAGGGTATTGTTTTCGTAATAGTTTTTTTTTCTTCTTTTTTTTCAAACGCTATGTCTTGTCTGTCCAACATCACCAAGAAAAAGTTATCATAACGAAATAAAACTTTCAGACATGGTAGCTGACATTGCTTCAATATACCAAAACCTAAAATTAAGGGTTTACCCTGGGGAATTCCCTAGACTCGTGAAATACTAATTAAAATAGTTCCATCATTTTATTTTCTCGGGTTTAGCCATTTTTTCTGCAGCTGAAAGGCGGTGTACTAATATACCACGCTAGCTGGGCAGACTATTGTGTTTTAACCTTCTTCGAAATGACACGTAGAATAGGATAGGCTAGGATAATTTCCGATAATCATGTTTTCCGAGAATTAGAAAACGCTGCGATAAAAAAATAATATGATGTGAGGTGCTTAATCTTAAATACCACAGCGTCAATTGCTTAGAATGTTGATATACGGATCGCAAACATGATATGCAATATTTGTAGGTCTTTGTTAAAAAGACAAGAAAGTATTGATACGTGATGCTCGTCCCTTGAAATGTTTCAAACCAAATAAATTTATGATTCATCAATTCTAGTTTACATACGTTTTATGCATTGACATTGATAGATTACGAATTACAAATTATGTTGGGTACGATTTTTGAACCGACATTTTAATTGTGCTGTAGTGCTGGTTAAGTACCTACAGCACTGTTATTTGTTTTCATGCTACATGTGAAAGATTCAAATAAATAAATAGAAACTTATCGGTAATGAATAGTGCTACGGAACCCATTGAAGGTAAGTTTTTAACCAAATTGACTTTTAATGCAATGTATGACAATGTGCTCGTGGTCTAACGACTGATTTCATGACCACCACGTGTTGTAAGGGCTGCAACATATCTAAGGATAAATATCATGTGAAAACTCTATAACTGGCAATTTAGATAAACAAAATTACTCTTTTATTGTATCCCTACATAACCGACATGTTAGTCTATTGGTGAAGACCTTTTAGCCAAAGGGTTGCAGGTTCGAAACTGGTTGCTAACCGTTATTTTGTGTCTTTGCTCCTTGGGCAAGGCCCGGTATGAAAAGTACGTCACTTTTCGCCAAGATCTCGAGTGTGCACGCACCAAATATTTAAGTGTGCAGCGTGTAAATGTCCAAGAGTGCACACTTAAAGTGTTAGGAAAAACGCTCTTCATATACATTATAATACAGAAGCCAATGGGCTTAAGATAATCTGATGATTGTGTTTTTTTGGCATCTGTCATTGCACCATATACAGGGATACAGAATTATCCTATAATATGGGTTGGTCTTGGCTTTATGTTTGTAGTTGTTTAACAGTGTCAACTGTCAAAGCTTTTTATACTAGTAAATGCTAGTTTCCCAGCCTAATATAGGGGAAAACTAAAAGAAGGGAAAGCGGGAAGGAGGGAAGGTGGGAAACTGCACACTAAAATGAATATTAGGACATTAGAGTTAGTTTTAAACATGGGGTTAGAGTTAGGGTTAGTTCTGGGGTGAGTTTAGTGTTTAGGAAAAGGTTAAAATTAATTTCCATAGTTTTGGTGAGCAGTTTCCCTCTCTTTAGCGCTTTCCCTCCCTTTGCGTTGCGCCTAATATGTAAGATCCCCCATCTACCAGGTGAAACTTCTGGAACAGAATGCAAAGGTTGTGGAACAGATTTGGTTGAACCCTACGTGAGGTGCGCAGAATGCAATGATTATAAAACTTGCTTGGAGGTTGGTTCATTAATAAATTCTTACAGTGACTTAATATTAATAACTATTTCAAGTTTTTTCAATTTACATAATACGAACTGAAATATTTGTTTTTAGAATTTATTCAGTTAAGGAAAATTTGTGGTCATCCTGAAATATACTTAAAACAGCAAGAAAAAAACTGTTTTCTGCAACAAAAATACTTGTTTTTTTAAATAAAGTAAAAAAAATAATTACTGTTTATTTAATATAATAATTGTAATTTTTAATTACAATCATCATTAATGTTAACTGAAAAAAAAATTACTTTATCACATATAGAATTAAAGTTCTATAGTTTAAATTCTTTTTGTTTAATTAATTGTTCCATCACAGGCACTTACTGGAACCCAAAAATAATTTTAAATCATTTTAATCTTGATTCTAAAATGTAAAATCCTAAATTAAACAAACTTGTTTGATACCGATATGGTAATTTATTTGTTAAGGAATTCCGTTTTTTCCCTTTAAATGCAACCCTACCTAATTTTTTTATTTTTTCAGTGTTTTTCAAGGGGATTTGAAAGTGATGAGCACCTAAACAATCATAAATACCAGATCATTGTAAGATGTTTATTAGACTGTACCAACGCTTAAATGCTTGCTTAAAACTAGGATATTTTATGGTCAAGCACAGATTTATTTGTTTTTGTATTTGATTTCTTAATCTCACAATACAAGGGCCTAAAAATACAGGTTTTAATTTTTAAGCTAATAACTTTTCATATGCCACCTAAATGGAGATATCTAGAATAAACAATTTAGGACCCTCCATTTAATACTGTATTTTGTCAACGTGTTCAGCAAAGCGTTAATAATGCCTTTTTCCTCTTCCCGACTGTGCGTGTGTTGGTTGATTGCTGATTCGTCATTACAGATTCGCACGCACAAACTATACAGTGCAGTACACTACAGTATTGTAATAATGTATCTTTCAACTCTCATCAGACCAACCAATTTGCGATATTCGAGCACAGTTGGAACGCAGAGGAAGAAGTGAAATTATTGGAATCACTTGCTGATTGCGGTCCCGGTAATTGGCATGCCATCGCTGCTCAAGTGAAAACCAAATCTGCAGTTGAATGTGAATCCCATTACATGAAGTGCTATGTGGTGAACGCAAAGTACCCCTTACCAGGTAATGGGCAAATAGTTGATAAGTTGAATTAAAACTAGTGCATTACTGGCCTGTTGGGTTCTTTAAAAACGATCATTTCTCAGGACCTTTAATATTTTACCCAAATAAATTATCCAAAATAGAGTGGCAGGACATGACTACAGCTAGACCTGGGCATCATTATGAAATTACGTTCAGTTACATAATTGCGTCGGAATTACGTTATGGACGTCAAATCAAAATTATGTAATTACGCATCTGTTCGTAATGATTCAAACGAGAACTGCACGTCGCTATAAATATACTTTCTAATCAATTCCTTGTTTTAGCCTTAGCAAATAAAGTTTGTTTCTTCTTCGTTTTTGTTCGAGTAAAATAATTCGAACCACCTGTAAAAATAATCAAATTCACAGTAAATACATGTCATCTTGGATTCGCAGCTAAGTAATTTATGGTTTACTTCTCTTAAAAGGCTGGATACCTAAAGTACACATGGGAATGTTTAGTTTTTTTCAATTAAGTGTTGCTTTAATATAAAAAAATGTGTTACATTCATTTTTATAAATCCTTAATTTTAATCTTATGGCACTAATAACAATACTAATAACAATAACTTTTGCTAGAAATGCCGAACCCTCAAATTCGACCACCCACCATTCCTATTCCATTCAAACCTTGTGAAGACCCATGTCGACCTCTTCCTGATTCCCACCGTGCTCAGAATATGGCGGGGTAAATAGACTAGAATTATCGGGTTACTGATTATAAATTTAATTTTAATGAATTAATTTATCTATTTTATTTTTACTTAGTATACTTTTAAATTCCTTGGTAAGTGTTGCACTTAAAACTTTTTAGTGGAATTTCATTTTTGGGGTTTTTCTTTTTTCACTGTTGCCCAGACTTTCCGCCGCCACCCCCCTTATTTCCTAAAGTCGACTCCCCCATTGCACGGGTCGCTTTACAACACAGTTTTCTTCGAGGCTTAGTGTAAATTTTTTATAAACATTAGTTGTACATTATTGTTACTAATTCTAATAGTCTCAATTTCCTGGTTAGGACAGGATATTCATGTTTATCCTTGTGAGTGTAAAAAACCAAGGAGGTTAACAATATCGTCAGATTACCTCGCACCCACCGTCGGGTTACATGAGATATTGCTGTATGTTACATATGATACACAAGTTCCTTTAATTCGGTAGAACGCATTTAATCCGCTGGGTTCAGGCAAAGTCCGTAACGTGACTTGCCCAAGGACACAACCGACTAGCTGGTGACTAGTTTCGCATCTGTAACTTTTCAATTTAAAGGTGTCGCACTAAACCGCCAGACTAACCGGTCGGTCCCACCCAGGTACTTGGCCACGAGAGGAGACTTCCAGGAGGAATATGACAACTACGCGGAGTGGGATGTTCGGGATGTTTATTTCTCCTCAGAAGACAAACCTATTCTCAAAAATCTCAAGTTGGCCGTCGTCAAAATCTACCAGTCCAGGTGGAATGACGTTTTTTGAGTCAATTTGGTTTTTAGAATTGTTCAAGAAGTTATATCAGAATTATTCAAGAAGTTATATCAGAATTGTTCAAGAAGTTATATCAGAATTATTCAAGAAGTTATATCAGAATTATTCAAGAAGTTATATCAGAATTGTTCAAGAAGTTATATCAGAATTGTTCAAGAAGTTATATCAGAATTATTCAAGAAGTAGTTATATAATTTTAAATTTAGAATTTCAAACTGGGGTAAAAAGACTTACATATTTAGCATTTAAACATTTTTTGTACTTATTTGATTAAAAAAATAACATCTCTACAGGCTGCAGGAACGGGCAAGACGAAAACAGATTATTCGAAAGTTTGGTTTAATCAACAATTCAAATCATATGTGTAAGTGGTATTTAAGCTAACCAAACAATTGTAGCGTCACCCAATATGTCACAGGGCCTCAAAATACTAATATTGAAGGTATCAGTACTATGTTGACATTTTTGTTTAAACTATATTACAGTTCCAAATTTCATCAAGCTTTTTTGTAAGCATTATTTACTAAAAAATGTAGTAGGTTTTTTTCCAGATAATTGTTTCCTTAGTTAAGTCACTCAGATGTTGACTAAACCCAGTGGTTTAATGGTTGGAAAATTCCCTAGTAATGTCGCATTTGTAAATAACACATTACAATTACTTCCATAACTCTACTATGGGCAATGGCCAGAAAGTAATTAGCCAAGCTGTTATATAAAAGGATTGTGTGAATTATAATACAACACACTACAATAGCTTCGGTAACCTAACGGTGGGCGCAAGGCGATCTGACGATTGCCCGTGTGTTAACCCCATTGGTTTTCCCATTTACAGGGATAAACAAATACTCATTGTATTGTGGGTAAGCATTTGTATCCTATCATATTTTCCTAATATGTTTACACCAAATTTTATTTTACGAAGTTGACCTCTATAATCCGACGGGTTAGTCTGGTGGTTTAGTGCGTTGCCTTTTATCTGAAAGGTTGCAGGTGCGAAACTGGTCGCTAGCTAGGCGGTTGTGTCCTCGGGCAAGGCACTTAATGGACATTGCCTGAACCCAGCAGATTAGTGGGTTTTACCAAATTGAAGAAACGTGTTTCCAATAAACAACACAATTGCCCGTGTGTTAACCCCCTTGGTTTCCCATTCACGAAGATAAACATCAATATCCTATCCCAGTACGGTATGTGAGAAAACTGCCGACCGAGCTTAGAGAAATAGAGGAAAAGTTACGGCCGTTCATGCAAATTCAATCACATCCCATTGCACATGACCTGTTAATACAAGGAATTGCCGTTGAAATGGAATTGAAGAAGAAAATAAAGAAACTGATGGTTTATCGTGCAAATGGAGTGTCTTCCTTCCGTGGTACGTATATCGTGTCCGACGGTTAGTCTGGCAGTTTAGTGCGACGCCTTTCAACTGAAAGGTTGCAGGTTCAAAACTGGTCGTTAGCTAGTCAGTCGTGTCCTTGGGCAAGGGCACTTTACAGATATTGACTGAACCCTGTGGATTAATGGGTTCTACTAAATTGAAGGAAATGTCTCAAACATAATTATCCGGTAACCCGACGGTGGGCGCGAGGTGATCTGACGATTGCCCGTGTGTTAACCCCCTTGGTTTTCCCATTCACGGGGATAAACATGAATATCCTTTCTCCTTTTCTAATACCCAGTTTATTCCTACCAGGATCCAAGCTCTACGAGAAGTTGAAACAACAGCGAGAATCGTCGAAATTAAAGTCGAACTACATGTCGGAGATACTGCCATGCTTGCACGACCCTGCTGCTCTGGCTCAGTGGCTACAACGACAGGTAGTTTGAGCTTGTTTTCTTTTTTTAGGAAACACTAAAAGGAGGGAAAGCGGAATGAGGGAAACTGCCCACTAAAACTATGGAAACTTATTCTAACCCTGTCCTAAACACTGATCCCAACCCCAGAACAAACCCTAACTTCAACCCCATGTTTAAAACTAATTTTAATGTCCTGATAATCTTTTTAGTGTGTAGTTGCCCTCCTTCCCGCTTTTCCTCCTTTCAGTTTTTCCTTTATTTTTTGCTTCTTAATTGCACTAAAAAGAATAGCCCAGTTATTTATCAAAAGAAGGCTGGTTAAAACAACCAATTTACAGTAGTTAAAACACGTCTATAAATACACAAGTTGACGTTACCGTTAAACCTTACGTTAAGAAAAACAAAAGTACACCATACAACATTGCAACTACCTAGTGACAGAGGCATGTTTCTTATGAAACCTACCGATATGTGCTTTTGCTTATGAACAGAATGGTGAAGTTCAAGAAGTGTTCAATTCAAACAGATGTAAAATTGATTCACAGCCGGGTAGTATGCGTCATTAACGAAATGTGAAGTTGGGTTTATTAAGTTTAAGCATAAAAATGCAGTTTCTTTAGTTTGTCATTACGTTTATGCTACTTAAGTTTTATTGAAAATGGACAAGAATTCGGATTAAAATTATTGAAGCGGGAAAAATGCTATTTTTATCGTTAGAGCACAAAAAACGAGGATTTCACGCGATCGTAAAACCCAGCACACAACATATCAAGAAACGATTCCAAAAATACCAAAAAAATACAGTGGAACCCCGCTTGGAGACCACCTCGATAACACGACCACCTCATTACCAGGACCACTTCAGTGCGGTCCCAAATAATTTACTATGGTAATGCATTGCATTCTGTTTCAATAACGCGACCACCCCGGTTTCCAGTTCAGGACCGCCCTATTTTGGTCCAAAACTCCAAATTTAACTCAGCTAAAGCGACCACATGTTCTTAATAATTTGTCTTTGTCACCAAAATAATACGTTTAAATTTCTGTTCCGATCAAAACAATAAGATTAGAAGAGCAAGTGCACACACATACACACACAAATAATATAATGGCAAACAGAACTGATAACTGATATAATGGCAAACAAAAGAATATAATGGCAAACAAAAGAATATAATGGCAAACAAAAGAATATAATGGCAAACAGAATGATCAAAGCAATAATGGCAAACAGAATCTTATAAGATAAACTTCAGTACTAACGGTTGTTTAAATTCATTCTGCAGCTACATGTGTATATATTTTAAAATTCATGTCCAACAACCCTCCACCACCAATATACCAGGGCGCGATGGAAGCCGGTCTTCGCACCAACGGCGACACGTCACTAATCCTACCGAGCATGCGGAAACCTGCGCCGCCAATCGACCTCACTGATCTGCCGGGTGTGGAGAAGCTTAATGCGGTGGAAAAAGAAGTAAGTTGGTGTGGTACATTTGTTTGGTTGTTGTGGTTCATTTGTTTGGTTGGTGTGGTTCATTTGTTTGGTTGGTGTGGTTCATTTGTTTGGTTGGTGTGGTTCATTTGTTTGGTTGGTGTGGTTCATTTGTTTGGTTGGTGTTAGTTGTCGTGGTTTATTTGTTTGGTTGGTGTGGTTCATTTGTTTGGTTGGTGTGGTTCATTTGTTTGGTTGTTGTGGTTCATTTGTTTGGTTGGTGTGGTTCATTTGTTTGGTTGGTGTTAGTTGTCGTGGTTCATTTGTTTGGTTGGCGGTAGATTAAGGCGAGTTACATTTGTTTATTTTTATTACGTTGGACTTAGTATTTAGCTGAAGCTATTACAAAATTGTTTGATCATTTAGCCGAACCTTTTTTTCAAGTCATTGGTCGGGGCTGTTTTTTATTCAAATAATCTAAATTATTTCCAGTCATGTATTATAGCCGAAGCTATTACAATGCGTTTGTTTATATGGAACAAGTTTAGATTCAGTGGTTTTCTCGCCACTGGCTCCGTTTTAATTCTGTACTTGGGTCTGTGCCGCCAAAACATATGAAAACAATCTTGACTCGGACCCCTTTTTATGACGCCACAATATGTGTTGTGACAATGTGTCAATACGTTTTTATCTTACAGTTTTGCGCAAAAACCCGTCTGGTACCGGAGGCTTACCTCGCCTACAAAGCTTCCCTGGTTCACGACTTCAACCGACATGGAAATCTTAAACTCGCATCCGCGCGAAACATTGTGAAAATAGACGTGAACAAAACCCGCAAACTTTACGACTTTCTGATAGAGCAAGGTCATATCAACTCTTGATCTTTAAAAACATCATGTTTTTTCGTTTTTCTTTATTATATCGTGGTTTAATAAATACACAGAGAACTATTTTGAAAATTGTATTTATTATTAAAAATAAACTTTTAATCCGTGGTTGAAATACAGTATGTTTAGTAAGCAGGCCATCGTATGATAATGTTTGACCGGTTAGTCTGGTGGTTTAGTGTTATGTTTTCAACCGAAAGGTTGCAGGGTCGAAACTGGTCGCTAGTTAGTTGATTCTGTCCTTGGGCAAGGCACTTAACGGACATTGCATGAATCCAGCAAATTATTGTGTTCTACCAAATTGAAGGAATGTATGTATCATACACAACACATTGCAATAGCTCCGGTAACCCGACGGTGGGCGCGAGGTGATCTGACTTGCCCGTAAGACTGTTTTTTTATAGTCTATGACTACGGTCATTAAACATTATCGAAATTTTATCATTTTTAATAAAACATCGATCGTAGTAATTATACCGGTTTAAGTCTTTCCATTTCGCGAAATGAGCTTTGTATAGACACTTGGGAGTTTACGTTCAATTACTGGAAATCTAATTCCGAACGGGTGGGGTATTGATTTCTACGCTAATCCCACGCTGAGAATCGGCACTCGATGCAGATTGGCCACGGGCGAAGAACTTGACTTTGTAGTACCGCAGTTATACGATTTGGTTGAAAATTAAAAGATCAGTCTCCTTTTATCATCTTTGTTTTCAAACATCAAGAAGTGCGGCACCAGAGCCGAAATATGAACAAATCTGCAGTAGGTTAATCGCAGTTGCTATAGGTATTAAACAGGTGTGCAGAAAATGTAACCGAAAAGGCAAGAAAATGGTAAAAATGTAGAACCGCGCTAACTGCAACGCACTTATTTTCATGCTCTGAAGGAACAATTGAGTAAAGTGTTTGAGAATCGCCAGTTTTGAATTATACGGGGAAAA
Organism: Ciona savignyi; assembly: GCA_000149265.1. Classification (NCBI taxonomy): domain Eukaryota; kingdom Metazoa; phylum Chordata; class Ascidiacea; order Phlebobranchia; family Cionidae; genus Ciona; species Ciona savignyi. The sequence goes on from CH003248.1 coordinate 166,897, forward strand.
CTAAAAGGAGGGAAAGCGGAAAGGAAGGAAGAAGGGAAACTGCTAATTAAAATGAAGTTTATGACATTGGCGTCAGTTTTAAATATGGGGTTGGAGTTGGGGTTAGTTCTGGGGTTGAGATTCGTGTTTAGGGAAGGGTTTAAATTAGTTCCCGTAATTTTACTGTGCTCCTTCCCTCTTTCCCTCCTTTTAGTGTTGTCCGAATTATATACTTCGCCGCTTATGTAAATTCTATTGTAGCGCAGGTAGACAAATTCAATCGGTCGAACTGCTTATTAGTTGAAGAACACAAGTTAAAATCGGAAAGCTTAGACAAAACCACAGTTTCTAAGGCAATTGGTCACCGGTGTTCGGCAAAACTAGTTTAGTCGAATCGCAGCTAAATTATGCTTTCCACAACCTCGAGAAAACAAAAAATAAATTAAACTAAACTCATTCTTTGTTAATGCAGGTTATTTTAAAATAGCTTTACTAATAGAACTAACATGAAAATATTTACTCCCGTTTTACTGCTGACATTTCTTTGCGCGCGCGATTTCTTCACTGCAGCAGGTAAAACTACGTTTATAATTTTTATTATTTTGCATTAACATTTTGTTGCAGCCCCCCAAATCCCGGTTTACCAGTACGAAGCCCAATTGGTAAACAAGCTTGTGCACGATGAACGCAGATACAGGTATTGGCTATCACTGTGAAAAGCGTGAATGTCGTTACGACTTTATATTACTTGAGTATAAAGCTATCTTCTCTCCACAGCTCAGAGCGAAGCAGTCAAAATTTGTGCAGGTTTCAATCTGAACAAATTGACGCCTTGACGAATGAGCCACGATAACATTGTTTCTCCTTGCAGCCCACTGTCGAGGCCGGTTATCAATTTTGAGGACGCAGTTTCGGTTAAGTTCGGCCTCGGTCTTGTGCAAATTGTGGAGCTGTCAGAGAAAAATGTAAGTGCTAGCAGTCTGCTTAAATACCCATAACTCCAACCCCATGTTTAAAACTAACTCTAATGTCCTAATCTTCATTTTAATGTGCGGTTTTCCACTTTAGCTAAATTAATAAAAACCATGTTTTCTTTAGGAGGTACTAGTTACACGGCTATGGCTGACTATGGAGTGGCTTGACCATGATATCACATGGAACCCGGAAGAATATGGCGGACTGGACAATTTCCGAATTCGAACCGATCTACTGTGGACACCTGATATTGCTCTTTATAACAAGTAAGCTGTCCGACTAGTTAGTCTGGTGGTTAAGTACGTCGCCTTTCAACCAAAAGATTGCAGATTTGACACTGGTCGCTAGCTAGTCGGTTGTGTCCTTGGGCAAAGCACTTAACGGACATTGTCTAAACCCAGTGGATTAATGGGTTCTACCAAATTAAAGGAACGTGTCTGTCATATACAACACACGGCGATAGCTCCTGTAACCCGACGGTGGGCGCGAGGTGATCTGACGATTGCCTGTGTGTTAACCCCCTTGCTTTTCCCATTCACGGGGATAAACATGAATATCCTATCCTAGGCTTGTATAATTAACCAGCAGCAGTTGTCGTATGGCAGAATGGTTAGATAGACCGATTCATACACAATTTTTTTTAATAAACGGAGAAGTTTTTCCAGTTAAATATAGCAGAAGCACATGAACGATAGTGTGGACCCATGGTTAGCGCGACCGTTTAATCGTTTAATATGGCGTTTCCAATAATAAAACGTACCCGATGACGAACAACGGAGGGTTGGAAACTTGGCCTGTTATAAAGCGGATGAACCGATTTAAATATCTGATGGTGCATGTGTGCGGCATGTTCTGACCATACCAGTCGTCGAAACGCATTGAAGCTGTTATATGCTGGGCAACGCTAAAGGGAATGAAAGCGGGAAAGCGGGAAACTGCTCACTAAAAATATGAAAACTAATTTATTATTTTCCTAAACACTAATCTCAACCCCAGAAATAACCTTAACTTCAACCTCATGTTTAAAACTAACTCTAATGTCATAATCTTCATTTTAGTGTGCAGTTTCCCTCCTTCCCACTTTCCCTTCTTTTAGTTTTCCCATGTTATATTGCGTGCGTATATGTTTCATCAAACCACTAAAATGCATTGGGATCTCGATTTAAAAGGTGTTCATATAGCTGATCGATGTATGGCTGCAAGAGCGATAATGCATAGGTAATTAATCTTGGGGAAAAATATTTTTTTTAAACTTATAAAAATTACCCAAAATTATCGGCGCCCGAGTTATTAATGAGACTCGCGACTTTTCATTATCGCAGATCCATAATTCCCGTTGCGAATATCCGTCACGCAATCTGCCAATAATTCGATCGATACTGCAAAATATAATAATGAATCGCCCTCCAGCGCAGAGAGTACCTTCCATATTCCTCTGGACAACCTGGCCACCGTGTATTTCAACGGCTCCGTGACATGGGAAGGCCCCGTGTTGTTCAGGAGCTCATGTTTCATCGACGTCGCCTATTTTCCCTTCGATAGACAGAATTGCTCGTTGAAACTCGGGCCTTGGTCTCATTCAACAGACCAAGTCGACATGGTGTGTATTTGACTTTATAAAATTTAAATTTCCGATAGTGTTTTTGATTTAACCCAGGCGAAACTGGATTTCTAGACCATTTTTTGGTGAAGTCTATTGGCGATAATATTACCATAGACCGGTTAGTCTGGCGGTTTACTGCGTCGCCTTTCAATCGAAAGGTTGCAGTAGGTAGGAAACTGGTCGCTAGCTAGTCGGTTGTGTCCTTGAACAAGGCACTTTACGGACATTGCCAGAACCCAGTGAATTAATAAGTTCTACCAAATTGAAAAAACGTTCGTGCGTGTCTACACAACACACTGTAATAGCTCTGGTAACCCGTAGGTGGGGCGAGGTGATCTGACGATTGCCCGTGTGTTAACCCCCTTGGTTTTCCCATTCACGGGGATAAACATGAATATCCCATTCTCCTATCATATCATCACGAGAAATGGCACATTTAAAGTCATCAAAAAAGAAATAGGTTTAACCAACTCAGTACCTGTGCATATTTCTGTTATTTGAAAACCCCAAACTTTCCATCAGACATTAAAGTATTTGTCAACCTGACTAAATGTCCCGGCCTTTGGGTATAGTTTTCGGCATGATTTCTCCGATTTCCAAAGGAATTGAAATATACTTAAGTAGATCCATTTTTTGCAATAGTGTAATTTTTTATAAACAATTATTTTTTTTATTTTTTTCATTTGAGTTTAGCGGCCACGTCTAAATATAGCAAAATTTATTATTTTATTGCTTTTTAGACGTGTTATAACGACTGTCGTTTTGCCGTTTTTCCCGTTTCCAAATTTTTATCAACAGTCCTGCTTCATGTTTTCATCGTGGAAACAAAAAAATAATAAACTAAAACAAACTAATATTTTTTTCGTTATATGCATACAGCGTCCTGTCTGTAATGGAATTATGAGACGTTTTAATGTACTTTACTTCCAACCCAACAGGAAATGGCTTTAACGATACCGTCCCACCCGTACTTAGGCACAATCGATATGACTCGGTTCTGGAAAAGTGCTGAATGGCAACTGCAAGGTGCTTACGGTAAGTAAAATGGCCAAAATTTAAATTTAATAAATTCTATTTTGGGTACCGTGTGTCTCTGTGCGTGCACCAGCAAAGAAGCGCTAGTTTTTGTTGCGATGATGGAAACGATATTTTCTTCATATGAATCCTGAAATGCGTGGGGATATTTGCCTTAGATTATAGTGTGGTGTAATTGAGGACCGACAAAACAGATGGTATGCCCAAGGATAAAGATTCCAGGTTCGAAACTGGTCGCCAGCTAGTCGGTTGTGTCCTTGGGCAAGGCAAGTTTTTACATCTGTGCCCAAAGATAAAATTTTATCTGTGCCCAAGTATAAGTTTTACATCTCATTATAAAACTTTACTTACCTGACAATTTCGAATTCAAAATAAAACTTACTTTTAAGCGATAAAGAGCAGTCGTCAGTACCGAAGTACTGCGGATGAATATTTCACTGACATCACTTATTTCATCATTCTGCGCCGACTTCCACTTTACTATGCTGTGAATGTGATGGTTCCGTGTTTTCAAATCTCAGCTATAACTGTCATGGTAAGTGATTAACTAAAAAGGGGGAAAGCGGGAAGGAGGGAAACCGCACATTAAAATGAAGATATGACAATACAGTTAGTTTTAAACATAGGGTTTGAGTTAGTTCTGGGGTTGATATAAGTGTTCAGGGGAGGGTTTAAATTAGGTTTCGTAATTTATAGTGAGCAGTTTCCCTCCTTCCATTTTTCCCTCCGTTTAGTGTTGCCTATGGTAAGTGGGATAGGTTTACAGGTAAAAAGTCAAAAATAGAAATCTCATTTTTTTCTCTTTTTGTTGTTTCACATTTGATTCCGTAATTTATTCAAAACAAGAAAATTAACAAAAAACACGCTACAATAACTTCAAAACCCAAATATAAGGCCGCTGTATTGTAACTATTTCCGGTAAAATAAACTTATCGTATTTTTTAAATCTAAATGATTTCATACACTTTTTTAAAATTCAGCACACTTTTTGCCGTTTTTTTATGTAAATGGGCATTATCAGTTTTGTATATTACTTGACAAATTAAATTTTTGCAGGTGTTTCTGCTACCAGTGGGTAGCATGGAAAAGATAACCTTGTGCATATCAGTGCTGGTAGCGCTTACTGTGTTCCTGATTCTAATCATTGACGTTGTTCCTTCTACGTCATTGGTCGTGCCCCTGTTGGGTAATGTAATTTACTTTTTTGTAATATGACACATTTTTCCCGTGTTAGCGCACGGATTTGTAGGGTTTGGATGATGGTTTTACTTTATGCACATCTATTCATACTAAAATGTTATACCTTTTTCTAAATGGTCGGGTGTATCTTATAGGTCAATATCTGCTTCTGACGACTATATTTGTTGCGCTGTCGATAGCAGTGTCCATAATAACTGTGAACATGTATTACCGCCACCCGAAATGTCACCCTATGCCGGCCGTCATTCGTCGTATTTTCTTGGAGATTTTACCCAGGTAAGTATTGCCTTGGTTAAGTGTTGCACTTGAAACTTTTTAGTGGAATTTCATTTGGTTTTTGGTTTTTTCTTTTTTTACTGTGGCCCACACTTTCCGGGCCACCCATTTTTATTTATTTATTTTTATGTGGGTTTGGCGGCCACGTCTAGTTATACCGAAACTTGAAATTGATTAGTTTTTAGACGTGTTCTAATTCTAACGACTGTCATGTTGCCGTTTTTTCCCGTTTTCCAAATTTTATCAAAGGTCCTGCTTCGTGTTTTCATCGTGGAAACAAAAATAAACTATAGGCCTATACTAAATAAACTAACCATTACGTTCCTATAACACGCACCTATATCTTCTTATAATTCCTCAATATTCCAGATATCTGTTCTTTAGTTCCCTGGTAAATATTGATGCATCGAGACTGCGTGTAAACGTGAAATCTGGTTCGACTGAAATGTAAGCACTCTCAAACTAACAAAAAATTTACTTGGCTGAAATTTTCGGTCATTCAAAGGTCTCGATTAAGTATGGCTTATTATTAAGAGTTATCAATAACCACTCATATAGTGGGTAAAATTTAATTTGTGAAAATTTTATATATTATTTTTGTTATATTCTTGTATTGGGGGTACTTGGTAGTGAATCGTGGTGAATAAAATTTAAGCAAAAAACGTCGGGTTATATTACACGAAATACACGCAAAAAATGTTACATGCCAAAGTAAATGATTATTAAACACATGCGGGCATGATTACAGTTGATTACAGGGCATGAAATAACTGTCTGGAATCCTGCATGTATCACTACACGAATGTAAAATAACGCATTTCCACAACACTTTTAAAACAACTTATAAACACAGGAACGCTTACAAATACTTCTACAAGCCGGTAAAGGAGGCAAACAAACAGGTTCCAACCACGCAATGTTTCGGGAAAGTTCTTTCTCGGGTTCTGGCTCGCATGTATCGCAATGAATCGGTGGACAATCGAATAAGAACCTACGATCTTCCGGTAAGAATTGCACATTCTTTTATAACCAAGCCAAGTTTCGAACCCAAGATGGGCTCGTCAGCGACAGTCTTTACAGTAGAGAAATTATTACCCACGCAATTTGTTCAACCGGTTAGTCTGGCGGTTTAGTGCGACGCCTTTTAATCGAAAGGTGAAAGGTTCGAAACTGGTCGCTAGCTATTCGGTTGTGTCCTTGGGCAAGGCACTTACCGGACATCGCTTGAACCCAGCGGATTAATCGGTTCTACCAAATTAAAGAAACGTGTCTAGCGTGAGGTGATCTGACGATTGCCGGTGTGTTGTGCTCCTTCGTTTTCCCATTCACGGGGATAAACATGAATAACCTATCCTATCCTAATCAATGCCAAGATGCGAAAGCTCTTAATTTTTATCGATGAAAATTTAACAATTTTCAACAATCCATTGTATTTACAATTATAAATTTTAGTAAAAATATTTAATTACCTTTTTTCTAGGAAAGATACAAACTGTCGGGATACTATTCGAAGCACTTGAAGCACAACATAACCTTAGCGCAAAACGTTAGCATGCAGCAAACGAGAATCAACAAAACTATAGAAAATTTATTGTAAGTTGACCAATATTGTATAAGGGTCCAAATTTTTGTTCATCAAGGGTTAATTTTTTATATCCGACCGGTTAGTCTGTTGGTTTAGATTTAGAGCGACACTTTTCAACCGAAAGGTAGCAGGTGCGAAACTGTTCGCTACCTAGTCGGTTGTGTCCTTGGCCAAGGCACTTCACAGACATTGCCTGAACCTAGCAGAATTATGGGGTTATACCGAATTAAAGAAATGTTTGTACCATACACAACTCAATGCAAAAGCTCCGGTAACCCAAAGGTGGATGCAATTAGGTGATCTGACGATTGCTCGTGTGTTAACCAGTGTGGTTTTACCATTCACTGGGATAAACATGAATATCCTAACCTATCATCTTATCCTATCCTATATTATATTATGTCTTGCTATTGTTATGACTCTCTAATACGTTTTACGCTTTTCCGACCAGTCATTTCCGCAAGACAATAGCAATAACTCCCAATGGGTAAATGCGTAATCTCGAAACCAAGCTTCCTTTTACAGTCATGCTTATATATAATTCTAACAATGTTTAAACCAATCGATAATCTCTCCGAACCATGAACCGAAATTCAGCGTTTAGTTTAGTTAATTTTTTTGTTTTCACGATAAAAACATAAACGGGACTATTGATAAAAGCTTGGAAAACGGGGAAAAAAAACGGCAAAACGACAGTCGTTAGAACACGTATTAAAAACCAATCAATTATCGAATGTCGGTATAATTAGACGTGGCCACTAAAACCACATAAAAAATAAAATAAAAGTTAAAAAATAATTGTTATAAAAAATACATATTACACTGTATAATCGTCCCAAGCAAAGTATAATTGTGTACCCACTCGACTTATTTTAAACTCCGGGTCATCGACTACTGTTTGTAAATGTATTTGTACCCTCGACCAGAACCACCTTTCATGTAAGGTGGTGATAAAAATTTGAACAACAACGTTTTTTATTCATTTTTTTACTTGGTTTTTATTTTCGACGGAGCGTATCACGGTGCGATGTCTTGCTGTAATGATTTTACGACTATTCAATATTACTAATTTAAGAAAAATTCGATATTAAATATTACCGGCTGCGATTAGTCTGGCGGTTAAGTGCGTCGTCTTTCAATCGAAATGTTGCAGGTGCGAAACTGGTCGCTAGCTAGTCGGTTGTGTCCTTGAGCAAGGCACTTAACGGACATTGCCTGAAACCAGCGGATTAATGGTTTCTGCTAAATTAAAGAAACGTGTGAATCATACGCAACACACTGCAATAGCTCCGGTAACCCGACGATGGGCGCGAGGTGATCTGACGATCGCCTGTGTGTTAATCCCCTTGGTTTTCACCATTCACGGGGATAAACATAATTATCCTAATACAACCGATACTAATGTAAAATAATATGAAGCTTTTATTTAACCTATAGTAGCTTTACTCATGTTTTTTTGTGTTAAACAAAACAATAGAGATGACGCATTTTCCTTGGTTAATGTTACAATTCCGACAATTTCTTGCACACAGCAGATCCAAACTCTTAACAAATAACACGTCCTTTTTAGTTATTAATCTAATTTAGTTATTAAGTTAAACCACCTTTATATAAACTTAGAATTAAATCTCTGAATTAAATGTTGATTTAACTGCGTAGTAAGTTATGTGATAATTACTGTTCTTGGGAGTTTACCATCCGGAAATAGTTTACATTTAACCTGTAGTTAGTGTTTAGAAATGCCCTGGCCAATTATCCTAAAAACATGTAATTTATGTTTGCGAGTTTGCTTGACCAAGATCACACTCAGCATTTTAAAATATAAGTCATCCGACACAATTATACGATAATGTGTTAAGTCCTACAGCAGCGGTTCCCAAACTTTTTTTGTTGGCGGCGCCTTTTGTAAACTTATTAAACCTTGCGGCTCCCTAATAAAACCAAAATTTTCAAAGTGCATGTATTGTATATTGTATATCCAGACTATAGCATGCATTTGGATAACCATTCATACTCTTTAAAACTATTCACTAAAAGACCTACAGTGTTAGGCGGCAGACACGTTTGGCCTGTCGAGAAAATCGAACTGACGACTTGGGATAGGATAGAATATTCATGTTTATTCCCTTAAATGGGAAAACCAATGGGGTTATCACACGGGCAATCGTCAGATTACATCGCGTCCATCGTCGGGTCACCGGAGCTAATGCAGTGTGTTGTGTATGATAGACACGTTCCTTCAATTTGGTAGAATTCAATAATCCGCTGGGTTAAGGCAATGTCCGTTAAGTGCCTTGCCCAAAGACAAAAACGACCAGCTAGCGACTAGTTTCGCACTTGCAACCTTTCGATTGAAAGGCGACGCACTTAACCGCCAGACTAACCGGCCGGAATAAACATCGAACTGACGACTTGGGATAACTATATGCTACTTCGTTTTTTTGTATCTCGGTGAGTTTATTCTGTATATAACACAATGATTCGTACAACCCTAGATTCATTTGCGAGAAGCAGCAAAAGGAGGAGGAAGAAAGGCGACTCAAAGATGAATGGAACATGGTGAGCTCCGTGATGGACCGGATTTTCCTCATCATTTACATCCTGGTCAACATCGGGATAGTTGTTTTTCTCATTGTTCATCGCGTCCGGCACGAGAGCTTTGTGTATCCCAAACTCGTGTGATGATATTGCCCTTCGTTTAGGCGGCCAATGTTCTATAAACTACCTTCACAGACATGATATTCATGACGTTGGTCACGAAATTGTCAAGTTACAAAACAGATTGTGTTGTTGGTTATTTCTGCTTGGTTCGTTTATAAAAACAAGTTTCCACTACACAGTAAGTGATGTAGGAATCATCGTTTAACACTGTCTCACATAAACAGGTCCAATGACCCACTGTTCCAACACTTGTTTCATATTCAAAATACGTAATATTTTTATTAAATGTTTAAATGGGATCACAATTACAAGGAAAAGTTACTTTCAAGTCATGCAACTTGTAAAAAAAGAAATGCATTTTAAAGAACGAAGCTTTATTAAAACATCTGAATTTATACCTCTGCCGATTTTGTAAATTCAGAAGAGTGAACAATATTGTATTACACTATAAATGCAAGAGTCTACACAGTAAATAACTTAAAATAGTGGTACATAGTGCATTTTTAACCTTTCAAACGTAAGTATTCAACGTTGGGATCAATAGGTGATCCATACATCCGGCTTTATGAGAACACAGTTATATAATGCTAACTGTATTGGCTATACAAGCGTGCAATTAATATAAGCAAATAAAAACAACATTTAAAATGACATTTTGAATAAGATATACATATGGTTAAGATATTAGGGTAGTTTTATTTTATATCGTCGTTAATAGAGCACACATCGCTCTGATTACCAATTGCCCATGATTAGAGGAGTTATTGCAGTGTGTTGTTAAAGATTAAAACGTTTCATCTGAATTAGTTCAATACATTTATGCACTGGGTTCACCGTTTAGATGTTCTCAAAAAACTATACAGCGAACAGTTAAGCTAAACGGTCGGACGAAATATAAAAAATTCCTGTTGGCATCTACCATTGTTCGTCATGGGTTAGCACGTCTGTTTTGTTCGTCAACGCGCTGATTGCGTAATTTCCGGTGCTGTCCGAAGCAGCTGCTGGAATTGCAATCTTTTTGGATCCAGTTCTAAATACTTTTAAACCTCTTAACCATGACGCAGCTTTGCCGAAACCATGACTGATCAATTTTGAATAGATAATCGGGTTCAGGGCGCTGTTTATCGGGAGTAAGAAACCTGCACTTACAACGTAAGCGTTTGAGTGCAGTTTAACGCCAACTAAACTGCAGCATGCCATTACACAAACAGGTACCCAGCAGCAGAAATCAGTGACAACCAGGATAACTATTCTTTTTTGCAGCTTCTTGCATTCCCCGGTAATTCGTGTTGTCGTGGCCCTGGTGCTTACTTTGTAGATTAGTAAATAACATATTGCCATGTACATGAACATAACCAAGTTCAGAATGACTAGGAACATTGAATATTCACAAGCAACGTCACCCATTTTGACAAACAGCTTCGGCATGCAAACGCTTGTATCGCCGAAGTAACCAAACTCGCCAATAATAGGGAAATGTGTATAACTGTTCACAAACTTTTGTTTAGTTTGACGCCAGTTCATACCGGTTGGTGAATTTGTGCATTTTGAGACAAAACTCATGAAACCTATTTTGTCGAATGCGATTTCCATGTTCACATGACCCTTTAACGGAAAGAGAACTGCGTTGATAAAGTAGCCAGAGTCAAATTGGCCTATCGGTATGATTGTTATTATTGCAGCGCACAGCCAAGCAATGCTAGTTGAAAACTTGTACCATGAACCACTGCAATCACTCATGTAAAAGGGGAAGTAAACAGACGCAAGACGAAACGTCGTCATCACGGCCATTAAAAACACACACGCTTCTGACGACAAGAGAGCAAGTGAGCCCAAAGCAGTGCATATATTGCTGGATCGCCAACGATAATCGTTTTGTATATAATTTCCCTTTAGTAGAGCTCCCTGGGTTGATATTCCTAACAAATAAATGCTCATCAATGCGTCTGACAACGACAGGTTTAAAATGAACCAAAGAAAACCTCGTTTTACTGGAGTTAATGAGCTTCTTTGCCATTTGATTGCAGTAGTGACAAAAACCACTGAATTTCCGCATAACGCCAAAATACCCATGATCCAAAATATTGCTCGAAGGACCGCATTGGAAATAAGATCAGTTTCGGAGCAAAAATAACGGTGGCGGCTGTAAATCCCGTGACAAAAACTTGAACTGACATAAGATTCGTTGCACTGTAAAGTGCGAGAACATTTGACACATTGATTATTGCCCTTATGACACACGGGTTGACATGCAGAATCATTCGTTTTACAAGTTGAATTCTCATTCCGTATTATTCCATGATCGGACAAATCAGTAACACATTTACAGTCTTCGGACAGCTTGTAACACCGGCCAGTATTTCTACAAATTTCTTCATCCATATCAAATGTCTTATTTTTTACATCATTGTATACAGGTACGCTGCACTGACAAGCGCAGTCAATTAGCTGCTGTTTCGAACATGTGCACTTCAAATGAATTGAACGGTTGTTCCTTGAGCACGTTTCTATGTCTGCCAGGACAGTACTACTATCAAAAACTTGTACACTGAAAAACACGACGGCTGCTACGGCAAAGTAGTAGTTTCGAATTTGCATTCCTTTCCTATAGTTCCAGCACCTAGGAAAACTATGAACCAGAAATAAGTCTGAGCGGTACAAACTTTCATTTGGTGACGCATACTAGGTCATCGTCAGACAATAGCAACACGCACGCAGCATTTCCGTACCTTTTACCCTTTTACTTAGGCTTAGGGTATGTATGATTATATATATATTGTCGTCAATTGGGTAAGATATCCTTATTTTGTCTATGTTTAACCTGTTCTTTAATGGCAATTTCCATTTTAGTGAAAGAGTTTCTTCAAATATATTTCCGGGTGTCCATATTTGTGTTTCGAAATCAATGGTAGCATTGAAATATAAAATGTAATATTAAAGATGGTTGGAAAATTCTTTTATCAACAAATCCTATCTTTATTGCAATTTATTGTATTTGATCAAGATGCTGTATTAAAGTTCTTGTTCATTCCACTAAACAACCACATTGATGAAAAGTTAGGTAATAACTGCTTGCTATATTTTTACCGGTCCCAGGTTCAAATCCAAGATAGCTTCTTCACTAAGACCGTTTTTTATGTATATAAATTTGGAATCGGTCGCGTTAACCATTCGGCTACGCGAATATATAGACCAAAAGTAATAATTGACTTGGCTGCTTTTATTTTCAAGGACCATTCAGCTGAAGGCCCGATGTTCTTTAAATGAGCTGACTATCTATAGGTCTACAAAAGTTTAATCAGACCCATTTTTCACGAATTTAAATAGTTGTATCATTATCCCCATATATTGTAGTATCATATATTTATTTTATTGATCGGGGGAATAATAAAATAGTTGTATGTGGTTTCTATGTGGCTATAGCAACAATACGCAAAAGAAGCTTGTTGTTGTTGAGTTATTTTCTTACTCCTAATTTTAAGATATAATTAGTGTATTTTGTATATTATTAATCGGAATAGAAAAGAATAATTGGTTTGGCGGCCATTTTTAGTCTTTTATGTTATTATAGTCTGATTTTCAGATATACCTTTATGCTTTTTTATTTTACAGTTTTAATTAAATAATGCTTCAGCTCGGTTTACTGTGGTGTAAATTAATATTATAGCTGTCGCACGAAGTTTGGGCAAAATTAATTAAAATTCAGTCAAATGTAGTATTTTGATCTCTCAGAAATAAATCAGTACACAATACTTGTGTATGCATTTTATATTGTGTAAATTATAACTTACTAACTTATTCTTTAATACATATATTTTACCCTGGCCTAAAAAATATGACTTTCAAGTTCACATGTATGTGAAGTGATAATCTGTATTGCATACTATTGTCGGTATTTAAGTATTAAATATAGCGCAATACCTTTAATGTGATATAATGTTTATAAAATATTGGCATGTTATAAAAGCATTTTTAAACTGGCCTAGTTTATTTTTTGTTTTTACAATGAAAACACGATGCAGGACATTTGATAAAAATTTGGAAAACAGAAAAAAACGTCTAAAAACCAATCAATTATCAAGTTTCGGTATAATTAGACGTGTCCGCTAAACCTAATCACCATACCTAATGTACCGGTATACAATACAGAAAGAAGAAAAATATAATTTAACATACAGTAAGATAGATAAAAAGATTTAGGAATAAAAATGGCAAAGAAGAAATCGGGAAAGAAGAAGGGAGGAGGAAAGTTGTCCAAGATGAGCGAAGAAGAAAAGATTCTCTATTTGGAGCAAAAGGCTCTCGCTGAAGAAGAGATGCGGAAAAAGAAAGAAGACATGCTCATGCAGTTCCTTAAAGTATGATTAACATTTCTTATGGTTGGTTTCAAAAAGATTTTAGTATATTATATGAAAAAGGCTTGATAGAAAGTTAAAGTCGCAGTTCAATTTTATATAAAATTTGGCAATAGGTTATGTAAACTCAAGACAAGTTTTTAAGAAAACTTGACTGATAACGAAAAATGTTCCACTTTTTCAGGACAAACTTTCGAAAGAAGAAAAGAGTTCCAAAGTTAACATGAATAAACTGAACCAACAATGGAGACAAATCATGAGGGAATCAAAGTCCAAGGAACTGAAAAAGGTAAAAGGTTTAGTTCTATATATCATATTCCACTTCTTATTTGATTATACTGTTTAATAAAATTTGAGTTCTCTCACTTGATCACCTTATGTTTTTATCACTCATGAATAAGATACTTAGTAGTATTAGTTGTATTAACCATTTGTTTGTAATTACAGTATTAAGTGGGGACGGTTGGAAAAATGTCTGGATTAGAATGGGATGCACACTTAGGTTGCTGTAGCTTAAAATAATAAAAATATTTAATTATCGAATTTTAGCCTCCAAAATGCCCGCAACCCCGTAACTTACAGTCCCCGGCTGAAACTGTGTGCATGCGGCATGAGACAGTTGACTGGTTTGCAAGAAAGTCTACCAGGGTGTATTATATCTTATTAGAGACAGCTCTTGGATATAATTGATAGTAACTAACTGGACAAAAAAAATCAAAATAAACTTGAATCTACATATGAACCAACTAAGTGGTGTGCCTGATAGGTGATATTCTATAACAAATTAGTTTATTTAATAAATGAGATGTTAGGTTATGATGGATATTCATGTTAATCTTCGTGAATGGGAAAACCAAGGGGTTAACAGACAGGCAATCGTCAGATCACCTCGCGCCCACTGTCGGGTTACCGGAGCTATTGCAGTGTGTTGTATATGGTAGACACTTTATTTTAATTTGGTAGAACCCAATAATCCGCTGTGTTTAGGCAATGTCCGTAAATTGCCTTGTCCAAGGCCACAACCGACTAGCTAGCGACCAGTTTCGAACCTGCAACCTTTCGATTGAAAGGCGTCGCACTAAACCACCAGACTAACCAGTCGGATGTTAATTCAGATAAGTCGTTTTGGGGCAAAAAGACATTAGTCTTATGTTGAAAAGACAAATAATTCTTAATTTTAAAATTGCACCAGTAAAACATCAGCAAAATAAATAATTCTTTAAGTATTTTGGTTTCCATTATTTTAATCTTTTCTCCATCGTTCCAGGACATTGAAATATTGAGCCAAACATTTGAGAGAGTGGTTGACAGAAAGGACAGCGTGATATCGGCGCTAGCTAAAGACACAGAGGAGGCTGAGGAACAATACAACATGGCGCTTCGTAGCCATCTTGATAATGTGGATATTTTGATTGGTGAGTCCTGTTTAACAAAGATACAGCAAGGTGACGAAACAGCAATCGTTATAGAAGGAACTAGCAAAAATACCATGCCAAGTATCCTAATAGGCTATTAATACATGTCTTTTTAGCTGAAAGGTTGCAGAATCGAAACTGGTCACTCACTAGTCGGTTGTGTCCTAGCTCAAGAAACTTAGCAGCCTTTGTCCTAACTAAGTGTATTAATGGGTTGAACAGCGGTAACATCTAAATTATATTCACCACACTGCAATAACTTTGGTAACTGGACTGTGGCACAATTTGACGGTGAGCACGAGGTAATCTAATGATTGCCCGTGTGTTAACCCCCTTGGTTTTCCCATTCATGGGGATAAATATGAATATCCTATCCTATCCTAAATTATCCGACTTTATCAAAAAAATTTAACATGCCTTTTTCATAGAAGGAAATAGAAAAAAATGACACATCCATTTATTCATTTATAATGCACCGTTTTTTCAGACCACCACCGACGAAGATTAAACACGCTGCGCGATGAATACCATGAAGAGTTGACTACGATCCGAGAAGAATTCGAATCGGAGCAATCTCTCATCAACGCTTGCCACAAACACGAGTTGCAAATGCTGCAGGACGTGATGTTCGCCATGGAGCAGAATCACCAGGAGAAAGAGTCCGACGGAAGACAGGAGTTCCAGAGCATGAGAGATGAAATTAAAAACAAGGTTTGTGAGTTGGCTACAAAACTGTATAATAGTTTAGTTTAGTTTGGTTTATTCATTTTTGCCCCAGTATTAAATAATGGTAAACGTATTAAATTATTACACAGTTAAAAAAACTGTCTTATAATTTAATTCGTTTTGTTAAAAAACATTTGAGAGTAGGCTGGTTGTGGGTGTTGCGTGTACCAAACTGTACAATAGGGAAGATTGGTTTAGTTTAGTTTATTTATAATTTGCCCCAGTATTAAAAAATGGCAGACGAGTTCCAGAGCATGAGAGATGAAATTAAAAACAAGGTTTTGAGTAGGCTACCAAATCGTACAATAGGGATATAGGACAATATATGACCATAGGCACGGGTCGCTTTACCGCACACTTTTCTTCGAGGCTTAGTGCAATTTTTATTTTATAAACAATTAATTAATTATTTTTAATATTTTTTTTATTTTTTTTAATTGGGTTTAGCGGCCACGTCAAATTATACAGAATTTTAATAGTTTATTTCTTTTTTTTTTTTAGACGTGTTCTAACGACTGTCGTTTTGCCGTTTTTTCCCGTTTTCCAAATTTTTACCAATAGTCCCGCTTCGTGTTTTCATCGTGAAAGCAAAAAAAAAAAAAATAAAATAAACTAAACTAAACTATAGGTCTAGTTGAATTTGGTAAAAACATTCCTAATATAAAATAACAGCAAATGAAACAAACCGCAGCCTAGTCTAATAAAAAAAATTGGAAAATTGTTTAAAACACATCATTGAATAATATATATATATATAATTAAAATATAATTATAATGTATACTGCTGTGGTTACTAACCTTTACATTTAGCATTTTAAAGGTGCAGAATACACTTAAATAATACTGGTCACAGCTCACAGGGTATTATTGTGTGGGAAGTTTGCACAAGTAATAATTGTAGAAAAAACAATTATTGTCCGACCTGTTAGTCTGGTTGTTAAGTGTGAAAGGTTCGAAACTGGTCGCTAACTAGCCGGTTGTGTCTTTTGGCAAGGCACTTAACAGACATTGCCTGAACCCAGCAGATTATTGGGTTGCACCAAATTAAGAAAATGTCTATTATACAACAAACTGCAATAGCTCTGGTAACCAGATGGTGGGCGCGAGGTAATCAGACGATTGCCCGTGTGTTAAGCCCCTTGGCTTTCTCATTCACGGGTATAAACATGAATATCCTATCCTATTAATTAATTTTGCAAAGCCATGATTTCATCTGTGTGTTTCCCCCCAAGAATCTGGAAGAGAAGCACGCCCTTCGTATCCAGTTGGAAGGAGCAGTTGAGTCTTTATGGAAGCAATTTCAAGCGGCACTCAAGAATTACAATGAAACGACCGAGGAGAGAAAAATTGCATTCGAGAATCTGAAAGCCAAAGATGAAAAGAGCGCGAAGGAAATCGAAACTCAAATGCGAAAGTTGCAGAGAATACAGGTGTTCTAGTGTGCTTATAAATTGTATGCAATGGTATGTTGGTTCGACCGGTTAGTCTGGTGGTTTAGTGCGACAAGTTTTAACCGAATGGTGAGAGGTTCGAAACTGGTTGCTAACTATTCGGTTGTATCCTTGGGCAAGGCACTTAATGGACATTGGCTGAACCCAGCAAATTAGTGGGTTCTACCAAATTTAAGGAACGTGTGAATCATACGCAACACACTGCAATAGCTCCGGTAACCCGACGATGGGCGCGAGGTAATCTGACTGTTGTCCGTGTGTTAACTCCCTAGGTTTTTCTATTCAAGGGAATAAACATAAATACATCCTATCCTATGTAAGATTATATATATCTGTATGTTTGTGGGGTGGGGAGTAAGAATTTGTCATAAATTAACAATAGTCATCATAAAATGGGCTTGCATTTGGGTACTGCTTGTTTTTCATTCTCCCAGACTAATAGATTGGACCAAAGAACAGGGTATGTATGAACTTCACTTTGAACAGGGTCAATTTCCATTTTGTGTTGTGCTTCAGCAGATCATGCAATATTATTATTGATTAGTGTGAACCTTGTATCAATGTTGTTGGGATATCAGACTGGTGGCATTGTAAGGACTGGTGGCATTGTATTGTAAGGTACCCTATGGTCCCTAGCTGCTGGACCAGGTTATTGGGATGTCAATTATTTTATTCATCTGGATTAAATCACACATCTTTTTATGTGTGGAGATAATAGGCTGCAATGTGAACAAGGAGGATTCTATGTCTTTAAAATGTGCCTCACAACGTTTTAATTCTAAACAAAAATTCATCATGACTCCAAAGTATAAAAGTGATACTCAGTAGAATAATTTTTCTTTTTGAGGCATTTCGGTAGAATAAAAATTTGCCATACAACCTTGTAAAATGCTCCAAATCATCATGAATTATACATGAATTATCCATAAACTCCATACACCTTGTTAAATGCTCCGAATTTGCCATACAACCTTGTTAAATGCTCCATCATGAATAATACATCTCGCACCAGGACACGATCAACCAGCTGCGCGCGAAGATGCAGCAGAACAGCAGGGAGTGCGAGGATCGGAACAGGAGGTTGAGGGAGGAGAGAGAGCACGTCCAGACTCACTTCCAGCAACTCAAGAGTGAAATGAACAACAACAGGGAAGCAGATCGGGCGAAACTGACCCAGCTCACTCTGCAGAGTAACTCGGCGATTAAGAAACTTAAAAAGTAAGTTTACCTGTATTGATTGGTATAGTATTACATCCGATCATTACTTATCAAGATTACTCATTATTCTTACTAGGTGTTGAAATGAAGTTAGTTTTGGTGAATTTAGTACAGTTTACACAAACATTTTAAAGCCAAGTGAATCCAGGAGTAGTAGGTACAGAGCATGGAGTGGGAATACTTGGTGTCAATCCATCACATGCTTCTCTTTCAGATTCTTAAGGAAAAACACACAGCTAAGATCAGGGCTTTAATCAACAATTACAATTTTTTTAATTGCCGAACTTAGAGGCCATGTGGTGATTTAAAAAGGAACTCACACATTTTATGTTTGATGCACTTAACTAAGTGCATCATTTAGAGCAGGGGTGGGCAACTTCTCTAGTCGGCTGGCCAGATATGGAAATATAAAATCCTTGATGGGCCGAATTATAAGATGAATAATATTCAATAACTTGACCACATGTTTATTTACTACATTATTGCCATAGTTTCCATGTTTCGTCAAATAATGACGACTAATGTTGTACTCTTTTACTAACTAAACACTCTGAAAATAAAGTAAACATACTGCTTTGTTGCCAACCTTTGTGAAAAATACTATTGGTATCCAATCTTTGTTAAATGCTTAATTGACACTTTCTTTCTAATTTACGTTTTATGATATCTCATGGTTAATAATCCTTAATAATTCATAAAATCCATTTGTATTTAGAATTTACAATATAAGGTATAAGAAAAAATAACCCTAATAATCACGTTGTTACACATACTGCAGTACCCAGTATTGGGTAGGCTACTGCAGTACCCAGTATTGGGTGATGTTTGCAACGCTCTCTGTTTTGACCTTATATTGTCTGTTTAAAAAGTGTGCTTGTTTGTTCACTAAGGCAATTGTTTATTTCACCAGCTCGCATTACCAGTGCGGTAAGAGTAGAGTGATAGGCAACGTTTAGGAATGATGCGTCGGACCACATTAGTGTGTGGTTGGATACAGACAGCGGGCCGGACCTGGGCCACATTACAGGTTATTGTTAGATACAGTCTAGGGGCCGGTCAAAATCCCTTTACGGGCCGGACCCGGCCCGCGGGCCGTATGTTGCCCACCCCTGATTTAGAGGGATGTTTGTAATAAGCATAGCCATTACTTTACCAACAGGGCATGCACCGATTAGTCTGATGGTTTAGTGCGGCGCCTTTCAGCCGAAAGGTTGCAGGTTCGAAACTTGTCGCTAGCTAGTTGGTTCTTAGGCAAGGCGCATAGGGGAAATTGCCTGAACCCAACGGATTAATGATTTCTACCAAATTGAAGATTCATGGGGATAAACATGAACATATTATCCTATTCACAGGCGACTATATATATTTAAACCACTCCCTCCATTCCAACGCAGGGTTTGCGACAAAGGGGAGCAAATCCTCCGACTCTCCGAGATGTGTCGCAAGCTCGAGACCGAGGAGGAGAAGGTTCTTCCATTTTACGCCTCATCCCTGTCACAAGAGGAGCAAGAAGATGTGGAGGTGAGGTGGAGAGTGGGGAGACGTTTTCAGGGATTTTTTTCATACTACCATAACGTTTTGCACATAATGTAATTCAATATGCTTAGGATAGAATAGGATATTCATGTTTATTCCGTGAATGGGAAAACCAAGGGGGTTAACACACTGGCAATCGTCAGATCATCTTGCGTCCACCATCGGGTTACCAGAGCTATTGTAGTGTATCCTATCCTAACAATGCAAATCCTTTCTCCAGGCGGCAGTGTACGAGAGTCCAAGTGAGCCGCTGGCCACGATCATGCATGAATACACATCTCTTGATAACTTCTGGAAGCGATATAATAAAGTTCTATTGGACAAGCTGGCACTGGATAAAGAGAAACAGATTCTTTCACAGGTTTGAATTGATTAGATCTATTACTGTATATAAGGCAACCCACAAGACAAAATTGAAAACCCTGGCTTAGTAGTAAAGTTTTTAAATTAAATCTTTAAATAACCCACTTTACCATTTAAAAGTCTATATATCAGCATTCAAATGTCTGTGTATCAAATAATGAGCACAGTACAAAAGCTCTGGCAATCCAAACTCTGATCGTTCTTGTGTCATCTCTGAGGTTAACGTGAAGATTTTAACTTAACCTATAACCAGATAAAATAATATATTTAAAAATAAGTAAACACAGAATTGAATTGATCTATTACTGTACCGGTACATAAAGCAAAGCATTACACAAAATTAAAAATCCTGGCCTAGTAGTGAAGGTTTAAAGTTAAATATAGGCCCACTTTACGATTCGAAAATCTATATAAGCAACGCGATGGTACACATATTGTAATCTGACTGTTGTTGTGCAACCTTGGTGGATGAAGGTGAGGATTCTAACTTAACCTATAGGCTATAACTAGATGAAAAAATATATTTAAAAATAAGTATAAATAAATTAATTCCATTACGCATCTTCCCTGTCCTCTTTTGTGCATTTTGTGTCGTAAAATGATATTATCATTGGTCCGACCAGTTAGTCTGGCAGTTCAGGGCGACGCATATCAGCCGAAAGGTTGCAGATTTGAAACTGGTTGCTACCTACCCGATTGTGTCCTTGGACAAGGCACTTAACGGACATTGCCTAGCCCAGCGGATTAATGGGTTCTACCAAATTGAAGGAATGTGTCTATCATATACAACACACTGAAATATCTCCGGTAACCCGACGGTGGGCGCGAGGTGATCTGACGGTTGCCCGTGTGTTAACCCGCTTGGTTTTCCCATTCACGAGGATAAACATGAATATCCTATCTTATCATTGTGTAATTTAAAGCTCATGGGTGCTTCCTGTAAAGCAGAATCATAGAACACAAAATAATTCAATTGTATCCGCAGTACAACCCTTAAATTCTACTGTTTTCAGGAAAACCAACAGTTACGAAACGTCCTCAAACAATATTTGGATGGAATCTCTGTGAATGATGAGATTCTAAGTCAGAACAATCCCTTGTTTGTTGTCAACCATAAAACAAACGTCAAGTGAGTCAATATGAAATAATTGCTTGCATATGTCGCTGTGTTTACGGATGTTTTCCTATTTCTTAGCTGTAATCAAGAAAGTTCCAACTACACGAAATTGGTCGCTAGCTAGTTGGTTGTGTCCTTGGGCAAGGCACTTAACGGACATTTCCTAAACCCAGAGGATAAACATGAATATCCTATCCTATACTGCCGTGGGTTATATAACAGAATGAATACAAATTTGTCCCTCTGAAAAAGTGTGCAATTCCACTTTTCTAAAACCAAAATAGTATTTGGATTCTCTGCTATGACATAATTGACATGAAAGAACCACAGTCTAAAAACAATATCGCAATCTTTAATCTTAATAATAAACACCTTTAACAAAGACCCATCAAAACATCCAGGTTATCTGTGCCTGTTATGGACTCGAGGGTCCACCATCCAAATAGACTTCTTTTACTTAAGGAAGGGAATTCACAGCCTAATGGTATAATTTGTCGTGGGAGTTCCTTAACAGTGATATTTCTTAAATGCATTTTGCTTTTTGAGAACTAATCGTTTATTGTTAAACGTTTGTGTTCAACCCTTTCGTGTTAAAAGTTTTCACCTAACAAGTTTGTAGTGTTGTCTGTTACATTAGCTCAGTAGCCTGTGTGTTAACCTGTCAGTGAAAAGATGCCGGGTTCAAATCCTAAACCACTTAGTTATTTGTTTTTTTTTATCTTTAGCATTTTAAAAAGTTGATTTTGGTAGCCTATTGGGCAGGTCGTCATATATAGAAAATTGCTCGTTTGTTATTGAAACTTTCGTTTTCCCGTTCAAGGTGATCGGTTAGCATACAGCCTTTCAGCCAAATTTTGTAGATTCGAAACTCGGTTGTGTTTTTAAATTAGGCACTTAGCAGACAATGCTCAAACCCATTGAATACAGGGTTGTACTAATTTAAAGGAGCGGTTCAATCATGCACAACAAACATACTGCAATAACTCATGTAACCCGACGGTAAAGTCTGTCAGTATCCTGTATAACTGTTTGATTAGAGAGTAAATTAATTTTTTAATAATTTATTGCTTTTTAGACGTGTCCTAACAAGTGTTGTTTTACTGTTTTCCAAATTTTTATCAATAGTCCTGCTTCGTGTTTTCATCGTGGAAACAAAAAATAAACTAAACTCTTTATTCCAGGTTCCTGTATAACAGATTGATTAGAAAGTAAATTCAATTATATTTCAGACTCTCAGTCCCAGTACTGGATCCACGGGTGAGAAGACCGGAGCACACAGTTGTTGAGGCCGCTCATGTTGTTAAACATATTGTGTAACCATCTGTTTGTACTGTTTTATATTGGCTCCATTTATCAGTGACATTTTATGTACAAATTTTGAAAGGTTAAAAGAAAACAAGAATTTTCTGAAAAATTTTGTTTATTTTGGTAAAAAATACTTAATCAAAAAATAGAAATTAAATATGTGATAAACTGTGAATTGTAATAAATTTTTGATATTTTTCCGCATTAAATTTGTTATTGAACTAGGTATTTAGCTAACATTGCTAATCCAGTAGCTTTTTATATTAAATGCTCTGCAATTGAGGGCCTCGGTACCACCGTATTTCTTCCATGGTCCACTTAGCAGACAAAATTATTGACTTAACAAAACAGTTACAAATTGGGTAAATTATTTTATTTCTCTAAAAGTTTGTTAAACTGGCAGGACTTCCTGAAT